>JAUMHH010217468.1:0-12374 GCA_032359455.1 Chlamys rubida | reverse complement strand
TTATACTCCACCTGGGTTGTTGGAGTTGTGTGGGCAGGAGAAAAACACTTTCTCTGAATATCCATGTGTACGACGACTTCGGGGATCAAACCCCGAACGCCTGCGTGGAAGGCCGGAGTGTTAACCACTCGACCAATCCGTCCATTATATCTTCAACTTAAGACCCCAAGGGAAACCAATATAGAATATTTGGAAAATAGGGACAAAAAACTTGAAACTGTCAAAATCCAACATGGCTGTCGGGTGGCCATCTTAATTTTTCAATCACTCTCAAAATTTAAGATGCAGAAGTAAGGACCAACCAGTTTGATGACACTATCTGATAATTAAGACGTTCTAATGACCTGTGAGCTAATTCTGTGGCCCAGCATCTCTCGTACATCTGTCCTTCAACTTTTCACTTTAAAACACTACTTGTTGTAAATTGCACATTGAATTTTTGCCAAAATTATCCTTGAGGTATTTGAAATCCTTCTACTGCTGTAAGAATGGTGGGATTTTAACCAGTCTAAAGCGTCCTTGTCCAAAGTGGTATCACTTTTGTATGAATGGGGGATGCGAGGCCCCACCGCACCCCATCCCCCACTTTGGGGCAGAGGGATGGAGCCTGATAAAGGAAATAGAGATAAATCTTTAAAATCCTTCAAATTGAGGGACTTCTAACCAAATTAGGTTAGAAGCATACTTTGGCAAGCTGAGGGTGTTGCCCCCATGAGTGCAGAGGGATGGGGCCCAATAGGGGAAATTGAGGTCAAGTGGAGGGATTTTGCACAAGGTCTAAAGCGTCATTTGGCAAAATAGATTCATTTTGTATAAATTGAGGGTGCATCCATCCTGGGGCAGAGGGGTGGGGCCCAGTAGGGGAAGTAACGATGAGTCCTTAAAATCCTTGACCAAATTTTGGAGGATGTGGCCCCCTGGGAGCAGAGGGGCAGGGCCCAATATGGATACAGGGATAAATCCTTCTGCACTGATCGAGGGATTTTAATCATATTTAGTCTGAAGTATTTTTTGGCAAAAGGGAACCAATTTTTTGTAAATGGAGGATGTGGCCTAATGGGATCAAAAGGGAGGTGCCCAATAGGGGAAATTGCGGTAAAGCTGTCAAATTCTTCAATATGAATGGAGGTATTTCAAACAATTTTGGTCTGGAGCATGCTTGGGCAAAGTTGAATCATTTTATTTCACCTGGTCCGAAGGACCAATGTGAGCTTATGCCGTACGACAGCCTCCGTCGTCCGTCTGTCAACTTTTTCTTTAAAACGCTACTAGTCCTGAACAGCCCAGTATATTTTGACTTAATTTGGTCTGTAGCATCCTTAGGCCAAGGGCACTCAATTTTGTATAAACGGTGGGTGTGGCCCGCCTGGGGGCAAAGGAGAGTGGCCCAATAGGGGAGTTTGAGGTTTACAACTCTTTTCCTTCTGTACCATTGGAGGCCAATTTTGGCCTGGAGCAAAGAGACTTCATTTTGTGTTAAGGGTGGGTGTGGCACCTTTGGGTGCAGAGGTGCGGGACTGCAATTAAAGGGTAATCTAAATCTTTAAAATCCTTCTTCTTCACTACCATTGGAGGGATTTTATGTAACAAGAATATTCTCCCATGGTTGCTTTATTATCAAGGTGAGCAAATGGCATGGCCCAGTAGAGTAAAGAGGAATGCATCTTTACAATCCTTCTTCTTCCATATGAAATATGAAATGGAGGGATTTTAATTAAATTTGGTCTAGAGCATCCTTACGCCATGTGTAATCAGTTTCATATCAACAGAGGGTGTGGCGGGCCCTATCCCCTCTCCTCATGAGAGCAGAGGGGCAGGGGCCAATATGAGGAATAGGGATACATTTTTAAATCTATTTCCTTTGGTATTAATGGAGGGATTTAACCAAATTTGGTGTAGAGCATCCTTGGAGCAAGGGGACTTAAATTTGTATAAATGGAATGGGTGCCCCTCCTAGGGAGAAAGGGGCAAGCCCTAATAGGGGAATAGGGATAAATCTTTAAAATCGTTCTCCCGGACGGATTAAAACTCAATATGATTTAGAGCATCCATCCAAATTGGTGGTACAATGTTGCATAGATGTGATTGTGGCATCCCTCTGGGACAGAACCTGAGAGGGTGGTGCCCAGTAGGGAAAATTTTCATAAATCTTTAAAATCTTTCTCCTTCCTAACAGATGAAAGGATTTTCACTTTTACAGAAGAAGGGGTCTATTATGATAAAGAGAATAGTTTGCCATGGTTGCTTAAATATCCAAATGAGCAATACAGGCCCTATGGGCTTCTTGTTTGACTACAAATACACTATTCTGCCTTCACAGTAATTAAATCAGGTGAAATGACATCAACATATTCTCAATCACACAGGAGTTGCATTTGTTATTATTTTATAATTCAATAATTTCTTAATACAGTAGTGTAATTTAAACAGGTTTCATTCTTTTAGGTTTATTTTCCATATAGACAACAAATTAAACAAATACTTGATGAGGTGATAATTGACTTATAAAATTGATATAACTGATATAATGACATGCAACCTGATATTTATTGAATTAAATACTGTAAATAATAAGTACGTGCAGGGATGTGTCCACTACACATCCCTGGTACGTGATACTGTTGTACTTCTTTCCGGGATATCCGTTTTCCGGATTTCGATTCGAAAATTTGAACATCTTCACTATTTCCGGTGCATGTGTGCCGCACTAATTTCTTCGAAAACTAAACAGGTATTTAACTTTTTCTGTGTTTTTTCAATGAGAATATACCCTTCTTCGTATATGTCATAAATGTATCAATGAATTCGGTATGAACTAAGCCATTGTCAGCTTAGAGTTTTGTTGATAACTTCATTACATATAGCAATGGTGTAGGAAATGTTACTTCCTTTCTTCTAAACATCATGACATCGATACTGTACAGTGATTATCAGCTTATTATCTGTGATACAAGTGAAGTGCAGCATGCTTATGAGATAACTTCGCACATACGGATTATTAGTTTCTAGAATTTTTACCATAAGATGCTGCTGGTTGGCCGATTTTCTACAGGATATTTTAGTATTCCGACTGCATCAAAAGTATCTGGTGGTGTGTAAAATACTTTTATTATATCATATATTATGATCCTATGGGAACATTCTCTCACTTGTAGGTTACACTTGAATTGCATCCTATTAAGTCAAATGATAAAATATTCTCGACTCCGACATATTTGGGTACAGGTAAGTCTGACATATGACACTTTATATTAGTTAACATTCACTGACCACAGGGTCACGTTACACATGTCTGAAATACACATATGCTATACTGATATGGGTCACAACACACATAATACATAGTTTGTTTATGTGTGTTGTGACCCATATCAGTATAGCATATGTGTATTTCAGACATTTGTAACGTGACCCTGTGCACTGACCGAAATATAACGGTTATAAACTGAATCTGCATTTGGAAAACAATATATATGTAACTGGAAAGAGAATAGTGTGCTTCCACCGGGGATTGAACCCGCAATCCAATACTACCTAGTCGGACGCTCTACCACTAAGCTAAAGGGAAATTCCTTCTAGCGTGACCGTAATCTTATGTACAATTAAAATCTGTCACAGATATATATGGGAACTCCCAAGACTTTCCAAGATGATCTCTCGAAACACTTGAGATTCTTCCCGTTTACAGACATCTCTGTAAATAGGGATAAACTTTGATGGAAGAAAAGTACAAAGCTGCTGTTAAAATTTCAAGTGAAAGTTAAATAAATGAAAATAGTATTGTGGAAACACTGGGACTAGATAGAGGTACAGGTAGAGGTTCATTTCAGAATCTGATCTATCTTGGAGCCTTTTGCAACCAAACATGATCTCATCAGTTGTATACAGTATATATCAGCCTTTATCCAGGAAGATGCTGCTTCTATATATAACAGTCTCTGTCAAATCTGCCAGACCCTAGGACATGTCGATAACATTTGGTGCAGTATAAAATTGGAACAACTTCAAAAAACAAATTTAAAAGGGGACAAACAACATGCCTGTAATCCAAAAGGGGTTAAAACCTGCCCATGGACAGACGACAAAGGATTAATATGTACACAAACTGCTGACTAACAAAAGTGGGAACAGCCATGGACTGGGCAATACCAAAAAGACCAAGCAAAAAAAGTTGTTAGAACCTGATGCCAAAGACCGGAGCGTTGAAGGTTAGTCAGACCTTGCAAAAAGGCTGCAGACACAACTTCTGAAAGGAAGAGCTAGTGAGAAAAGCCCAAGATGTAGAAAAAGCTCCAACCTCATGTGCTCTAGCCTTGTAAAGCCAAAGCATCCCTTCATTGGCATTTTCATAAGCACAATAAAAAACTTCACAGAGCTCGATCCATCTGAAAACAGATTATAAGGAAATGTCCTCTTTGCCCTGCTAAATGGCCATAAACAGATGAGAGCCCCCTCTGGGTTTAAAGGGGACATCACGGTGAAGTGTATATTTTGAATGAATAGTTTTAAGATAATTATCAGGATTTCAACTCTGACCAACGTTTTATCAAGGATTTCCCTGCTACAACGCATGCGCATAGCACGCCATTTCATTGTAAACAAAATGACTAGCTGTGGGAGGTGTTGGTGAGTGAAAACCGTTACAGCGTCATCTACGAAGCGAAAAGTTGCCAAATGGTCAAAAGATAGCACAAGGATTACGTTACGGAATCATTATTGCAGGTGGGAAGTATTCAAAGGAGAAAATAACTGCTCTAGCAGTTAGTACGGTGCATGTATTGTTCCAGATACCTGGTATAAAGCTGAAATGGAATTGACAGTAATTCTGTTTATGTTCTGAATAAATATCTAAAACTATTAACCTCGCTAGTATCTTTGTCTAAGTTGGAACACAGATGAACTTATTTTTGTTATGTTAATGGGCATATATTGGAGAAAGTTTAGTTTGTGTTTCTATATACAGTAGTTTATGCGAAAGGAAGGGATAAGTGACTGGTTAGTTTGATTTTGCTATGGGGCCCTCCAAGGGATAACTGTTGTGATGGCCACGACGTATTCTGTTCTCTCCTCTGTCGGTACTCCGGGTCAAATGAGATACGAGCGCTATTAGATTTACATAATTTATAATATTCCCGGGTTCAGTAATGGTATGATGTAATTATATTGCTGAAGTAAACTATTTTTTTTTTATTTTCATGCAAGATATATGTCAAAATGACAGTTCAGGATGAATAACTGAGGAAGGAGAACCTACTTATAGTAAATAGGATCGCATAACAAATATACTTTTTAAATCGTAATGTTTCAACAGTTCATGTCTTCACATGATGTTGACTTCGAATGTATGATCATGCAACAACTTTTTTTCTATAAATAATTAATTTTCGACTTCAGATAAAATCGGAATCCGCATTGAAAACGGGAAAAAAAGTAATTTGTTTACGTTGAAAAAATTATGCGTGCTGCCGATAACTTTGGCTTCTGTTTCGGACAAAAAGAACTGATTAAAGAAAAGTTGTCTCAACATAAAGAAAGGGTCCATTTTCAAGAATGATTTAATCTATGTAAAGTAATGAAAACATATAATTATCAAGTATCTCAACACGTTCCATATCTGACACATATTCTACATGTACACATAGTGGTTTTGCCAGAAATGTGTATTGTGTGTGATGGCTATTGGCTAATATGACTTACTAAGTGTTAGCATATGAAGACAGTGAAAGTTGGGAAAGGGAGTATACATGAATATATATAATGCATGGTCTAGAAAAAAAGACTTTGAGTTGTACAATGTAAAAAAAATAATGTTTCTCTTTTTTATACTTGTCAATGCATATATACACTTTATGAAAACATTTGAAAAGGGATAATTATATATATAATCATCTTGTGAATATTCCTTTTTACAGAAAGATTTGTCCCATGGTTGAGGGAAGGTGTTTAATCCCATACCCATTTATACCGGTCACATTCCGGTAATAGACATTTCCTGGTGTCTATAAGTAATGCAGAGATGCCAACAAATATATTTTCATTTAAATTTTAAATATTGGCATGTGTGCAATTAACTTCTGATGATAAATAATTACTGATTCAATAAGTTTCAACACAGACTTAGAAATCATATTCCTTAGTTTCATAGTGTGGTAAGAAGTTGCAGTTGCCCGACGGTCCCTCTCTGGGGGCCGGCCCCTTTGGAAACTTTGCATCTCTTGTCAGACCACCTGTGTTTACTGCCTCGTTTCAAAACCGTCGGGTGACGTTATTGGCGCTATTTTTAACAGGGCTTTCCCAAACAATTCAAGTGGTCAAACTGGGCATTTGGAACAGACTATGAATATGGGGATAGCAAGGTAACATACGTGGAACTGCATACAACACATACATTCATTAAAAAGAATAAGACTCTTCACGTGATGTCCCTTCAATCAAACAACTTTTTCGTTACATTATACAATCTGTCATGCATTTGAATGAAATGAGTGCCTTAAATTATAAACTGATGAACTATAAAGGCTTAGAGCATGCATGACAAAACGGTTGATTTTTTTTTTTTAAATGTAAGTGTCAGTAATGCAGATATATGTTCCTCTTGGCATTATGTTAACAAAGATAAACTTAGTGTTCAACAAAGAATCTGAAGGGATCTGTTTCCTTTGAAAATAAACAACCATCATTTAAAAAAAGTTCAATATTACTATTTCTTAATTAACTATATTTTTTTGGAATAAAGGGAGATAACTCTGTCATGCTTATTACCTTGCTAAGCATCAAACTATTTTTTTGTCAAATTTCCCCTAATATCTTTAATTCTTTATTGATTGGTTGTGGTTTTATAACACTATATATGTAGCAGTAGAGTTGCTAGTTTTGGAACATGAAGTTGTTTCTTGTAATGGTGCTCCTTACTACCTTAGTAACAATTATTTGGTAATCCCTATGGTAGCAATTACAGTGTATTTATAGCAAAGGCAGGGGTGGAATAAGCCCAAGGCCAGTGGTTTTCCGGGCGGACCAGTAGGTTTTTCAGCAAGCTATCCCGTGGGGCCAGTAGATATTTTGTAAATTTATCAATAATTTCAGCAGATTTTAAAAGCTTTGTATTAAACCCAGAATGTACCACACAGCTTCTAGACTTCAACATTTCTCCGGTGGGGAGGGGTGGGGTGTCAGAAGAGTAAGGAGTACATTTAGCGCTTGCTCATCCGGCAGCCTGCTTTATCTGGACCAGTGCACTTCAAACAGGACCAGTGGATTTTTATTTCAAATGGCCCATTGGACCAGTATCCAATTGTTTTTAATTCCACCCCTGAAAGGATGTCTAGTATATATGGTGATGTCTTGTAATAGTAGTGGTTTTATGGAAGTGTGATTGTTGGTACATAGTTCCTACGTAATGTATAATAGGGTTGGCTAGTTCGATTTCTCCACTTCATTAAATATTTCAAATACTAAGTCTACTTTTCCAACTCAAACCTGATTTCTTTATTGTCAACCCTTTGTAAAATGTTGCGACATCAAGTCAAATTTCTCGCCCATTTGTCTGATTTCTTATCGTTAATAAAACATCTAAATTACTTCTTCTTCATCAGGTTAGCAGGCATTGAGATGATCGTGGACTGTTAACGACACATGGCTGTGTACCAGGCTTTGTTGTTGTGCAGGTTTTATATGCAATGCATGTGTATTACACGTGGTGATTATACAACACCAGTAGGAAACATATGCTGCAAAAAACAGTCAAAGTAGCTTCATCCATTTGAGGAATATATTTTGTTTTAAGAGAGAAAGGTAACTGATGCAAAAAGTAGGAAGTTTAATATTGTTATACAATTTTTCGTAATTAAGGATGTTAATGAAAACTTTCTGTCGAAGCCTTGAGTGTCTAATTAATGGGTCAGGTTGTTAATCCTTTGTCGTGGGTTTTTACCCCATTGAGATGATGGGACACCTGGGTATAATTGGGACAAGCCGGGCATTAATTTGCTGTTATTGTGTTTTGTCATCAAATTAGAGTAAAACATTAATTCTCTCTATTGTGTTTGTCATCAAATTAATGCCCCGTTACTGGATCAATAATTTGTGAAGTGAACAGAACATGAATTATGATTAAAGGATTGCCGTGCCTGATGAGTGGCGCGCCTGGTCGTAATGATTGCTGTCCTCTCGTCCCGTACTGATCTAAGTGAATGTGATCGCGGTGCACTGGCCTGTAATGGCTACGTTGGGAAGAGGTGCAGCCACTGCCAATTGAACGTTGGTTAGGTTTGTTAGTATGGGGAGAGAGACAGCATGGTACTGGTCAAGATTGTTTAAGCTGATCAGTAAATAATTACAGAACCACAGCTTCTAAGGGAAAGACATACAACGCCCATCACACATTTACATAGCACCCTCCCATGACTGTTTAGTAGCACAAAATCATACTGATCAATGCTCTTGCAGTTTTCATTTCAGACAGAAAACACGGTTGTTAGTTCTTTTATCAACTTTTATTTAAAGCTACCCAATACATGTAAGAATTTTCACTCTCTCGGGTCCAACACACTGTCAGAAGTTCAATCATTTTGATGCTTGTCCACCGTAAATTCTAAACATTCACAAGCAATTTTTTTTTATGAATCTTTATGATAAGTCTTGTATCATTACCTCCAAGACCAAGGTCATACCAAGTTCAAATAATTCTTACCCTTGTCCGGCAGGTCTGGAGCGACTGAATGTTTTGATGTAAATTCGTAGGTGGATGTATCATGACTAGACAATGTGTCAAAGTAGGAAATATGTCTTTCAGTTGTAATAAATTAATGTGCTCTTTAATCCTAGCTGAGAACCAGGATTTTTGTTTTAAACACAATTTGTAAATAAAAGCAAAAATAAGATTAAAAAAAATGTTAGGTTGGGGATAAAAACTGTTTAATCTGTACAATAATAATAACAGAAAAAGAAAACATTTGCAAATTTACCTTTCAATTTATGTTGTTCAGATGATTTTTGCCTGAAAACCCTGAATTGAAGAATGAAAGGACAAGTAGGAGATAATTCAGTTTCCTTTTGCTTTATTCATCTCTTTGAGCAAAACGATCTTTATTTTTTTATTTAGGGAATTCTATATACAATTATAGGATCTCTATTTGTCCACACAAAATGTACTGTAATGCAGATATACAAAGCAACTCTATTTGTGTTGAACTTGTAAACATATATATCTAAGTCTCCTTTTAGAAGATGATGTTTTTTTATCTTTTCAATGAATTTTGTATGTATTGCTATGCATAAAAGCCAAGGAGTAGCTGGAAGCTGCGTAACAAGGAATGACATTTATCTTCCGAATTCTCGTGGATATACCATTTTCTTCTGATTGGATTATTTTTGCTAATGTAAAAATAAAATGATAGTGTGGTATACAGAAAGTCTTGTAGGTCAGGCTGTATTGATTTTTACATGTTTCAAATTAACAACAAATTTCTTGTGAATAAAATCTGATAATGGAACTGCTGATTTACATACTATGTATATTCATGTGATTACGTAATAGTCTTGTCCATAAAATTTCATTGCTTTTTCATTATTGAAGATTTATGATGAAATGACAAAAGAAAATGATCATTTAATTTTGCAGAATGAACTTGATGGCATTCGTTCTGTGTGTTGTGTGATGTAGGCCATTTATTGTGTTTCTGTAAATGATCAGAACTGACAGATGTATAATGTAAAACACAGATAGAACTATATCGCATGATTCAGATTGAGTGGCGAATTAATAGTCCATAAACAGTACACAGTAAGTCAAGTCACAATCAGATAGTGGTATTACCTCCATGTTGTCTCGCTCACATCACATAAAACTACCTCAATATGGCCGACTGCATGCAACCAACCAACCACAGAATCCCGGTTTTAATACCACGGAGATCTTCAAAGACAGATCAGATCAACTATTCAAACTTGAGGATGACTATAGATTATACACCTGTAAGACAGGCACATTTTGTACTCGTATACAAAGCTTAAAAAATAGGACACATTTAGCCTGAATTTAGTAGTTCATTGCAGATGTATTATAGATCTGTAGCTTTAAAATGATTTATCGATTTTGACAGCGGACAACAAAGAAACGATGATTTTTGTACCCACTTTCAAGGTTGTCACAGGGTTCAAATGGGGTTGACAACTTTTTCTGAATAACCCAAATGTCTAGGGTTGTGATATTTGGCCTGTAACATGCTGAAATGTAAGGCTATCTGTACAAAGTTCAAATTGATAATCTTGGCTGATGTTTTAGATGACCGGGATGTCAAATGTATCTTAACCAATTTAAACAATTTCTTCTGATTTATAAGAAATAAGAGGCATATATTTATATTTGTAGGATAGTGTTGTGATAGGATATCAAGTTTATTCAAATAAATGACCTTGATGTTCTACAAGCTTACAGGGGTCAATTTTGTTTAAATCTTTAATGAACTTCTGAAGACCCATAAGGAATAGAATAATATATTTCCTGGAGTGTTACCTTGATGGGAATGATTGCCATTTCATTTGTTTAAATTTGACTTTGAACATCTTGTTGGTCAGCGATGATCTGAGTTGCAAACAGCATTTAATAACAGGTGAACAATACAGGCCCATTGGGCCTTAAGTTTATAATCTGTTAAAATGAGCTAAATTTGTGCACTTCTCTGTTTTCGGCGGCGATGAAAGATTGTAGAGTTGAAATAATTGGTTATGGGAGTGTCAAAATGAGACAAAGTAATCTTTGTAAAAATGTAGCTATCTAATGAACCAGAAATGTAATTCATAAACAAAAAGCAGGGAAGGACAACCAAACTAGATTCTCAAGTAGAAAGAAACTGTTTAGAAATTAATTAGGGGAACACAGCATAACCATGCATTTTTTTTTCTCTCCGACATTTGCTTTCTGTTTTAATGTAGTTTCTCATGGAACACCTTTAGTGAGCGGTTGTCAGAATAACATGACCAGGTAGAGTACCATGCTGCCGTATCCAGTTAGCTCATTCACCCCTGAAATCACATTTGAACTCTTCTAATTCATAGGTTGGAAAAGTTCATTATGAAATGTCAGGGGTGAATGAGTTAAACATTTCAGTGAGGAGGAGACACTTTAAAATGTCCCTTCAATACATGACTTCCTTTTCTGTGGACACCATCGTCATACGATCTCAATCGTTCACAAGATGTCAAACCCCAGACACTCAATCCATCATTATTTGTCATTTATCGTGAAGTAAATAAATGTCATTTTCTAGATATTTTCATGAGTGAAAGATGTTTCGGAAAAGATTTAATGAGATATTTGTGTCAATATGGCCTTCAGGTTTTGACATGAAGCTGGTGAATATCAAACAGTCAACCTAGTTCTTTCTGACCTTCCAATAGTACACATAGTTTGTCTGACCTCCACAGGTAAACAGGCTACAAACTTATATTACCTGGTAAGGTTCACTCTGCATACAAATTATTTGATAAACTTCAGCTTTAACAGGTACATAAGTAGTACAGTGTACCTAACTTTGACATTTTACAGGAAAAATAAATGAGGTCAAGGTCATAAAAATATAAATAATACAGTAAATCCTAGAGTTGTCTCCTTGCTGATCATGAGGTAACATTCAATATGTATTTCCCTGACTTGTCCTGATTTACAGAGGGCTGGAATGTCGAACATGTAACTACTAAACGTTACAGAATTAGGCCACTTCATTAACACAGCTGTGCTTGTGATATATTGATGTGTCGGGCCACTTTCAATAACAGATCTTGTTGTTATTAATCATAATTATAACTTCATGGTTATTGAAAAAATATCAGTATTAATGTTGTTTATTTAATAACAATTTACTAACTCAAAGTAATTTACCAAACGTATAGTATAGGAGATTATTTTATTCAGTGTAATGAGTGTATAGTACCTATTACATATGTACGTACCACTGTTAGTACCTGGTAATGTCCAATCCGTTTGTTTTGTACATTATATTGAACCTTTAGATAAAAAAGAAATGTACATTTATTGAACAATTTAGAATAGTTTTCACTGGAAGCAGCCCCAGTCAGTTATGAGGTCCAGAGTATTTGTTGTCGCTTTGCTAGCGGATAACATAAGAATGTGACACTTCTCGGTGAGATGACAGAAGCAACAAGGGCTTTAGTGTTCCTAAAGTATGAAAATAAGCACAGATGACATTGTTACCATATCTATACATATGTATAAAGTAGTTTGGTCAATAAATGTGTTTAGGAGGCACAGTAGTCTATAGTGGAAGGACGCCGGGCTCGTAACCGAAGGGTTGTGGGTTCGAGTCACGGCACGGCACTGTGTTGTATCTTTGAGCAAGATACTTTACTCCGCT
>JAUMHH010217457.1:0-12374 GCA_032359455.1 Chlamys rubida | reverse complement strand
TTAACAGTTAAAGTATGGGTATGAGGGATATAGCAAGTTTATGATCCCCCGAGGCCAGGACTATTTCCCGAGGCGAATTCATCAATTCAGCTGTAGTTTTTCACTTATTTTACATCAATAAATTGTTTATGTGGTTACTTTTGTATAGTGTAAAATAAGTAGAGGTATAATAATTACAATTAACAGTCGTTTAGCCAGCGTTGGAAATATTCGCAGAGGATTTAATTTCGCTAAATATATTATACCAAGCGAATATAAGTACAATGTACCATGAATTATAATATTCGTGAATATCTATTTACAGTATGATGTATTAAGCCTCGGACCCGAGCAAATCTATTAATACTACAGCAGTGCCATGTTGCAAAATTCTCCAACGCACTAAAAGTAGAAATGTTACGCAAGTGAAAATGATTTTTCTCAACACCTTTGTTTTCTGGGACAAATCAAATGATTAAAAAAACACCTTATTGATTTGTAATTGTTGTGTTAATATTGCAAAATATAGTTAGTCAATGCAATATGCAAAATAGCAATGTGTTTTATCTGATTCCTGATTGACTATATTAGGCACAGGCCCGAGGCGATTAAAAGGTAAAATGGAACCACTCTTTGGAGACATGTTGGTATATTGGACTCATCCTCTGTCGAGTTCAATGCACAATTATTCAAATAAAGGATTATATGGACACATTTCCTCTGACACGTCAGTAAATTGTATAGTGTATAGTCCTATCTTTGTAGCAATACATGATCGTTTCTAATCCTTTTGTTGCAGATCCCTGATAATTCCAACTTTAACCTATACAAGTCCGCTTACGTCATTAACCGGAAGCTGTCTCCCCGCATATACGTAAATGCGTTGTATTGATTGGTTAGTTGACAAGTTATTTATTAACCTCAACCAAAGGAAGCTGATCTATTTTACAATTGAGCCTAATGGAAATGGCAAGTTTCTAGCATATATGTGGCTTTATCTTAATGCCCAGTTCATAGAAATTACCAAGCTCATTGATTTTATACTGTAAGCCCACGTGAAATTATAACGGTAAGTTTGTATTAATATTTGTCAACTTGACAGTTTGATTAGTAATCTTTTTCCGAAGACTTCTTCATCAATTCAGCTGTAGTTTTTCACTTATATTACATCAATAAAATCCCAATCATAATATGAATATAAAGAAAATCAGTGATCGCTTAACGCAAAACTGATTTAACTACGTGGACTCGCGAAACTAGGAGATAAAACCTGCTTTCTCACCTATAGCCCAAACAGATAATTCGATCGTCGTCTCTTTGTGGCTGCCATTTATTACCAAATAACTACATTTGATTGAATCAGTGTTTCTGTAATTTCAAATAATTTCCATTTGTAATATTTTCAGCCAACACTGTCGTCCCTTTCAATTGCTGCTGTAAGTGCGGAAGTGACTGTTTCCCTGGATCAATAGAAACGAAAAGCAGAGTAAAGGGGGCCCTACGTTCTGATTCGCCTTCCATGACTTTAGTGCTACAGACGAGGAAATTAACACACTTATCAGGAGTATTGAAAACCGGCCGTGTCGCTTTTATCTCATTGTATGGTCTTCGGTTCCACAGCGTTTATGTTGGCAATGAAAATATGTATAAACGTCAAAATCAACAAAGAAGCTTTGACCTATTTAAGTTGTTTGGGCCAGTTAGGGTTGGTCACAAATGTCTTGGCCACAGAACAAAGCGCAAAAGAGGGACAAAGTCGTTGCCTCCATATTTTGCTATAAAATAGTATGATGCAAATGACAATTTCATTCACATCGACATTTTGGGAGTTTTTTTTATTAGCGTTACTAAACGTTTCCGCAGTATAAGTTAGGGTCCAACTGTATTAATTGCACTGAAAGGATTAATTTGGGGTTTATAGTATCGGTAGCATCAATAATGAATATCATTCACTGGGAAATTCAAATAAAAAAACTACATTTATTTTACGCTGATGGAAAATAAAAATTCAATCAGAAAAACATGGGTGGGTTGCTATAGAAATAGATGTATTTATTACAATAACGGTCTAGCTGGAAGGTCTGTGATGAACACTATATCATTGTAACTAAAATAAACAGATTAAATCGATTCTATAGCAATGCTTATTCGGCGTCAATAGAAACACAACATGCTAAGTATACAATTTAGCTACATTGTTTAAGTTTCCAGCTGAGTGACGATGCCGTATTCTACTTCAGGTGTAACGAGAGTCGGCTGTGAAACCTAAAGTGGGCACGGTACGATGCGCTATCATCCCAGATCGACGAAATGTATAATTTACAGGTATTTAAGGCTTCTAAAGGTATATTTCCCGGTTTTGCCGGTTATTGAAATGAACATGTGTCATGTGTCTTTCATGATCTGGGCCCGTATTCATGAAACCGTTCTCATGCTCAAGCATTGATTCTGTGCTCAAACCAACTTTCTTGTAACTCGCTTTATTCATGCAACACAGTCAAACGGTCAAGCATTTATTTTCTCCAAAAGCCTTCTAAGTCATTGACAAAAAGTGAATTTATCAGTGATTTATCACGGAAACGAGAAATTTGGCTTGAGCACAGAATCTGAGTTTGAGCATAAAACAGTTTCATGAATACAAGCCCTAAACTAGGCAAGAAGTTGAAATGATTCCACTTAATTAAGACCATGTTAGCTATCCCATCTCATCAACCAAAATAAGTAAATAACACTTGACAAAGCAAATTACAGGATCATTTGTACGAATTTTTCTTCTTAAAACTGATTTGATAGAATTGAAAATAAGTCAAAACAATCTCAACGTATTCAACGACAACGTAGTCATTTTGATTTAAAATTAAACTGAAAAATAAAAGCTCTTGTAAACGGTCACAGGAGCATTATGCAAAAAGAATTAGTCTCCATTGGCATGTTGGAAGCTGAATTCAAGCTTTAAGCCAATCAGAAATTCTGTTGACCATCTTTGTTTCCATTTGTTTCCAAACTCTCGGATGTTCCATTTCATCAACAATAAAACCGAATGACACATCGAGTTTGGTCCGACATTGGAACTACATTTTTCAGTTTCAGATCACAGTTTACTTACCACAAAATTTGGACCAATAGAAAGTCGTTGACAGTTGTCGATTTCTTGCATACATAATTGTGTGGTCATGTGATCGTCCGTGGCTTCATCTCGTACTCCCCATCTCATGTCCACCACCTACAAAATACAACAGCATTGTATGTCAGACATTGTACAAAACTTAAGTGGTACCTCTGTTAAAATTGGCCCTAGATGACTCTATTGTTGCTGGGCCGTTAAGCAATAAACAAACAAACTGTTTAAGTACAGCATAGCATTTGTCAGCAGATAAAAATAAGGTAACCATTCCTCTTATCCTAGAGAATTGTATACATACTTAATCAATGTGACTTATAGAATGTTTCCATGGGATTAAACTCCTGTTAACGTACTTATTTAAGCGTACTCAAATACTAGCGCATTATTGAATTTTAACTGATAAGCGCATTGATGGATTGGCGGATCCGAAAAATATGAAATTGAGAAAAAACACACAAGAGCTTCTATTGGTGTTATCATAATTTTAGCACAATAATTAAAACGCGAAAAGCGCTGAAATAAGACTACCGTTTACAGTATGTTACAGTTAGTCTTAACTGGGATTGCAAGAAGGGAAAACCTGCATGTTACTATTGTATGACGTCACGTAATTAATTGACTATGTCAAAAATGACTTGATCCTTAAGAAAAGATTCTTAAGCTGCAAAAAACTCGTCATGTTGGTCAAATTAAACATCTTCATCTTGTGTGTGATATAGCAATTGATAATTGATGATAATGATTTCTACTATACTCATAAGTGTGCTTTGTTACTTTGTTGTCACTTCCTCAGTTCCCTATTTGAGGACGTCTCATTAATTGAAATGGACCAAGATTAACATGGCGGATGGAGTCGTGCCTTTTGGAACACTTATTTTTGTATTCCCCTAAAAGGTTTCGCAAGAGTCTGCATGTAAATCTTTCTTGTGTTAATGTTTTCCCGTATTTTTATCGTTTTTGCGTTCGAATTGCAGTTTTTTGACACTTTGGTATTCTTTTGATTTTCTTATTCTATAGCTTTATTAGGCATCAAATACACGTTTTTATGATCAGTTGTTCTGTAAATATCTTATCAACAACCATCCAAGTGCTTCAATTACAGCTTTTATATTATATATATATATATTATAATCATGTTTTTATATAATTTTTTGCAACGCCCTATTTAATTTCAAGGAAATCCATCTAAGACGTTTGACATTCACCAAATTACAGACATACATTTAACAAATCGTGACATTTACAAACAATCTTAATCAAACGTATCGTAACACGCTATCCCCTTTAGTACCGTAACATGTCTGAGGGTGAGTCTGTGAGAGCAGGAGGTTGTATACATGTTCTGCTTGTTATGGGTCCGTGTTACCAATGATCCATGTAATTATGCCATATAATTTGAAAACTATAACACAGACACTGTAGCACCCAACCCTGACCATACTAAAATATTCTCAATTTGTAGTTTTTGTGTGTAAGGTGGAGATTGTATATATAATCTGCTTGTTATTGGGCCGTGTAACAAACGGCTCATTTATACTGTAGTGTCATGCTGCCTTAACAGCACAGCACAGAAACCGTAATATTCCACGAAGATCATTTTATAACATACTTACCTCTATACAGGCAGAGTTGAGCAACGACGTATCTTAATTATCAATCACATCCTGCCGCCTGCAGGAAACTTACCATCGACCCTGTGGTCATTAGACTGGTACATTACCGACTATGTCATGCGGCTCTTACTATGTATGCATGACATGTACATTGTATGTTTGTATGATATGTGTGGCGTCCTAGAACATACTTAATGAAGATTGTCCGTCTATCACGCTTCCTTTGTGCCTGCAACTAAATGACCCAAAGTAATTACATCGGCCTGAGAATGGCTTTCACTTTCTCAAAACATTAAAGAAACGGATCTCACAAACTCGTGATTGCATTGAGTGTGATAGCTACAAACAATTGATATAAAATATAATTGAAAATGGTGTACTGTAGTATTTTATAACAGTGTGCTGTGTCACTGATGACATATAGATTTCCGTCAAGAAAAATGGGCAAGGTTGGTCCAAGGTGCAATATTCACTTAACAAATATGTCCATATCGACAGGTTAATGCAAATCTTTGTTGGTTTTTTTTTACATAAAAAAAGCTGCTGTTTCGTGACAGAATATCATTTTGGAAGTTAAAGTGAAAGTGACACGTTATTATAAACCGGAAATTACTCCGCCATTACCGAACACACCAAATGGAAGTAGTCCCGTAGTGTCAACGGCAATGGTGCAATTAAAACAAGAATGTGATCGTTCTGTAAAAAGTCAGGGTAGTTAATGACGAATTATTAGGATACGTCCGAATGATTTAAAGCGTCCGCGTCTTTCAAACGATTATTAAGTTGTTAAATACGGGTTGCCATGATAAAGCGTCTAACCGAAGTCGATAAAAGCAATGATGCTATTTTACATCCACATTGAAAACCCCACTTCCGGCACATAGTGTTAATGTTGGCTATCAGTGTCAATACCTGACAGAATTATGACTGTGTCTGGTTTGGAGAGATATCAGGTCGATGACGTCATCGAATGTTACGTTCCAAACACTCTCTTTCTGTTAAACTATTAACCATCTCAGCCGCCGTTGACCGATTTAGCCAGAAAACGGTCAGTGCGGATGTGTCATGGTGATAGTATTTAGTTACCAGGCGTTTTCTGGTTCAGATGAACTGGTCAACAATACGTGAATATATCGGTCAGTTTGGACGATGATTATGTTCAAATTTCTATCTTCTGCTACGCTACCAAACGTTTAAGCTATGTAAATGTCCTAACAAGTGATTTGTTATGCTTGTATTTATTACGTGCCCGGGTGTAATCTAAAAACGAAAATATATACTTTGCAAATAAGGAGACGACAGTAACATTACAAAGGCATTGAGGGACAATAAACGAATAATTTCTATTTTTTTTTATTATGTTAAAGAATCAACATCTATATATACATGATTTTTCATTTTTCATTGAGTTTCAATTGACCTTAAGTAACTGTAATCAAATCATCCTAGAAACTTTCATCTAAACGAGTCTCTGTCGAACTAAAAATGATAAGTATAAATTAAATGATAAGTATAGTATGAACCATGCCACTATTCAAGATATTTTTGTGTCGGTCAATGTTACGGCAAACATTGGGACCAAGAAACCAAACTAAAAAATAATTGTCTTTGTCATCACAGAAGAGGTTTTGCAAATGTTCTGAACGTATATACGATTTCTGTGGCCATTGTCAACTTTCCGACATTATTTTTTCAATTTTTCCGCTAGGAGTCGAACCCGGGACCTCTGTTCGTCTAGGCTCTACTGGAAGTGTTAAAGAAAATAATTCCCGACCCGAGTCGGTAGGAAGCTGGTAGTATTTTATCACGCCGTCCATGTCATTAAGATGCAGGAATCGGTATCCCGTATACAGTTTATATCAAGGTGTTTTCAGATAGCAGACTTCAATGCAAAACACAAAATCTAATGCTTCATGATATCAACACACAAGCTGGGAAGTGTGTTGTACAACACAAGCTAGGAAGTGTGTTTTTATGTACAACCAGCTAGGAAATGTGTTGTACAACACAAGCTAGGAGGTGTGTTTTTATGTACAACCAGCTAGGAAATGTGTTGTACAACACAAGCTAGGAAGTGTGTTTTTATGTAAAACAAGCTAGGAAATGTGTTGTACAACACAGGCTAGATAATATGTTGTAAAACAGTAGCTAGGAAATGTGTTGTACAACACAAGCTAGGAAGTGTGTTGTACAACACAAGCTAGATAATGTGTTGTAAAATAGTAGCTAGGAAATGTGTTGTACAACACAGGCTAGATAATATGTTGTAAAACAGTAGCTAGGAAGTGTGTTGTACAACACAGGCTAGATAATATGTTGTACAACACAAGCTAGGAAATGTGTTGTACAACACAGGCTAGATAATCTGTTGTAAAAGAGTAGCTAGGAAATGTGTTGTACAACACAGGCTAGATAATATGTTGTAAAAGAGTAGCTAGGAAATGTGTTGTACAACACAGGCTAGATAATGTGTTGTAAAACAGTAGCTAGGAAGTGTGTTGTACAACACAGGCTAGATAATATGTTGTAAAACAGTAGCTAGGAAGTGTGTTGTACAACACAAGCTAGATAATGTGTTGTAAAACAGTAGCTAGGAAATGTGTTGTACAACACAAGCTAGTAAGTGTGTTATACAACACAAGCTAGATAATGTGTTGTACAACACAAGCTACATAATGTGTTGTAAAAGAGTAGCTAGGAAATGTGTTGTACAACACAAGCTAGATAATGTGTTGTACAACACAAGTTAGATAATGTGTTGTACAACAAAAACTAGGAAGTGTGTTATTATGTAAAACTAGTTGGCTAGGACAAATGTAGTACAACACAAATTAGGAAGTGTGTTTTTATGTAAAACGTGTTGGCTAGGACATATGTAGTACATCACAAGCTAGGAAATGTGTTGTAAAACAAAAACTATGAAGATTGTTTTTATGTAAAACAAGTTGGCTAGGACAAATGTAGTACAACACAAGCTAGGACGAATGTAGTACAACACAAGTTAGGACATATGTAGTACAACACAAGTTAGGACATATGTAGTACAACACAAACTAGAAAATGTGTTTTTATGTAAAACTAGTTGGCTAGGACAAATGTAGTACAACACAAGCTAGGACATATGTAGTACAACACAAGTTAGGACATATGTAGTACAACACAAACTAGGACGAATGTAGTACAACACAAACTAGGACGAATGTAGTACAACACAAGCTAGGACGAATGTAGTACAACACAAACTAGAAAATGTGTTGTAAAACAAAAACTAGGAAGTGTGTTTTTATGTAAAACTAGATGGCTAGGACATATGTAGTACAACACAAACTAGGAAGTGTGTAGTACAACACAAGCTAGGGAGTGTGTTGTGCTACACAGGCTCTGTTGTTTAACAGCTGTGTGACAGATAGGACGTATAAATGCCCATATTTCGACAATGTATATAAATATTACATGGTAGATAGAGAGACGCCAATGAATTGCTATACTAATGTCACGTTAAAGTCTCACTAATTACTCCACATAGTTCTACATTAGTTTACTTTGTGCGTCACAGAAAACACAGTGCTAGTAGTTAAAATACCATCCTTCGGGAAACAATGCAAGACGATCTTATTTAACTGGATGTAGTACCAGTCTAACATCCATTTCTTTGCTTTTACCACGTCTTTACAAGTTTATAAGCAAATGTTTATCAGAACAATTTTGATGCATGTTACCCTGAGCACAGGTATGCATAATATATCCGCTACAAAATAAGGTAAACAACGTACGGTGCAGAAAGGTGTATCAATTTCAGCCTATCAACATGAGTGTGCTTACAACGTAAACATGTCGGAAAACCAAATTTAGAGATGAGTAAGTTTACTGCCCTCGGCTAATCGTTAATCCGATCTTTTATAACATATTTCTTTTCGAACGTGTATACTTGAACTAAAACACACTGACAGCCAAAATACGTTTTTGGTATACGCAGGATTAACATTTTACCATAGCGCGTCAACACTCAAGGACAAAATGCACCAAAAATGTCAACACAAACGGACAAATCATACTTGCTGCACTGTAGTGTCAACTCACATATACAAAATATACTACAGCACCAACACACACACACAAAGCTAGCAGTGTGTTAACAACCACAAATTAAGCACACCATGATGTCAAAACACACAATTTTGTCAACACAATGACGAAACATTTCCTGTGTCAAAAAGCAAAACAAAAACACCATAAAGCGTCGAAATCGAGGGTCGAAACATAACAGGGTTTTCAAAACACAAGCACAAAACGTACCACATCATCAACACTAAGACCTAGCATACCACACAGTGCCAACACAATGATAAAACATACCAAGGTGTCAAAAAAATATAAAATATATCACAGCGTCGACATATAGTGACAAAGCATCTCAGTTTCAACAAAACAAACAACACAAACAAATCACGCCACTTTGCCAAGACAGAAACAACAAAAGGCAGTAAACCTCGTTATACTGCCACAAATTGTCCAAAGAAATGTTTCCGTTAAGTCAGGTGGCCAATGAAACAAGGGGCATTATATCGAGGTTTTACTGTATACCAGTGTCATGCGCATTCCGACTACAAAGATTAGAGAGTTTCGTTAACTATAATTCAGTAGTTTTATTTAGCCCGTAAAAACTAATACCAGGTATGTATGGTTTCATAAATCTAGACCTGTGGAACGCAGGACTATCCTTTCGTTTCAATAAAGAAAAGTTATTAATTTTATGTTTGTGTTTTCTTAACCTGGGATCTAATGACAAAAATATCGAAGATTTCTATCATGTCACTTTAAATGACCCTCAAAAAGTCCCTATGGGTTATGTAAACACGATTGCAGTGTGCGTATTAGTTAGATTCAGCTGTATCGCAAGCATAGTGCTGATTGACGTGTATTAATTAGCTGTTTCTGCACTTTGAAAACCTTTTCAATCTTGCGTTAGTTAGGTGTAAGAATAATGAGTACGTCTAGCAAATAATATGCAAACACGATGAACCAGCCATGTCAGTACGAGTTCAATACCGTCAAATCCCGGAAATTGAATTTCTAAACTAACAATGGATCCGCAGGACGGTACTCCGGAATCGATCCAGAAGAGCTTCATGTGATCAATGTAATATGAGTTATTCGGTTCATCATTGTACGTTTTAATGGAAATTATTCTTTTTTGTTTTTGGAGAAATGAATACTTCGCTATCGTTTCACATGCATTGACTTGGAAATTATGCTCATGTATGTACACAATATATGAAAGGTGAACTTTATTATCGGTGATTAAGTGCTATATCGCATCGAGTTGATATTTTTCACTAATGCATAACGAAGATTATGAAATGAATCCATTTCGCGAGTAGAGTTTAGGCCATTATTCATTAAGAAGCTAAGACTATTGCATTTCTAGTTAGAAAGGTAATGCAACACAATTTGGTCTGACAAAGACTCTATATAAGATGAGCTTCCTGGAATATGTATCAATCGATTTGTGTTGCATATCTTCATAAACGTTATAAAAGATGCAACCCAATCACTTATTGTTTGGACCACGGATTCGTTTTTGGGTTGTTTGTGTTGTACGTCCTATTAATAGCTACATACCTGGTCATTTAAGGACGTGCCAGGTTTTAGGTGGTGGAGAACCCGCGACCCAGTGGTGGAGGGCTAGTGGTAGCAGAATGTCAGACGCCTTAACCACTTGGCCACTGCGGCGCCTAGACTACGGAACACCAGAGTATAATGGAGTTCTGTTTTATATACTGATGAAGAAAGAGTTATGTTAAGGATCCCCGTACCACTGCCAAAAACTGTAACTATGCGTTCAAGAACTGATTTTTGCGACATTATTATGGCTTTGATAAATCATTTCTGAAATTGTCATACTGTCACTCCAACAAACTGATCTACCTGTCAACCGATGTGCCCTGGCCGTATTACGTCACAGTTATATCCAAAACGAAACTAAGGGGAAGTTAATAACCGTATATGCGAAAAACAACTGTGGAACTCTCTAGTGTTTTTGTCTACAGCGGGACAGGTATCCTTAAGCCAGAACGAATTAACTAATATAACCGTGGACAGTGCCTATTATCTGATGGCAAAACACCAAGGCAAATACTCCGCTAGAATCAACAAAACAGTCCCAGATGATTATCTGCAAACATTGCAGCGGATCATGAGGTCAAACATTGACCGATGTCCGTGAACGAGGCTGACCTACATACAACATTACATCACTGATACAATACGGTCTAAATATTAACCGTAAGAATTGGAATGAGGAGTTTTTGCATGAATACATTTTGTATATGTATCTAAGGCCAAATTTAACGAAATCTGAAACACAACAAGAAATTTCGATGAATTGAATTTTGCCGATATAATTTTTACCAAGCAATATTATTTAAATGACTGAAAGCGTGCGCAAAGTAAACATTACCGAATAATTAAGCAAGTATTTCCGCGTGCAACTTATTTATCATGTACAGAACAATGTAACTTCGTCATTAAGGATGGAACAGTAATTTCATATTCACTTTAAAATTTCGTTTGCCAACTCTCGCACCGCGAGATTTCACGTGGTTTGATAAAACCGCCGCTTTTTACCGCGATTACCAATAGGATGTGTAAATAAAGAATACAACCGGATATTAATTGAACTTTTACACTATAGTTTCTCCTTAGGGTTGCTCTTCTATTTTTTATGTCTCCTAACGTTAAACATATTTTAGGTATTTAGGTCCTATCGTAGTCCGTGACATAACCCACTGTGAACGATTAGATATAGTTTACCAACCCACACAACATTTCTCGGGTCACCTGAGATTCAGTAAGCCCTCTAACACATGAAATGGTGACTATGGTTTCTGTTAATTTCAAACCCATGATTAATCAAATAAGGACCCTAATTAACATCGGTGTTGAGATATGTAACTCAAATATATTAAAATTTAGTTATCAAATGTTTCAAAACGAATATGACTGGGTCCGAGTTTAGACATTAAGACTGATGCATTCATTAAAATAGAGTATTGACATAATGGCTGACCAGCCTCCGTCGCAGTCAAACTGAAAGCTATGAAATGCCATAATCTAAAGTTTATTCTTAAACTTAGGTCTTGTGAAGCTTAATTGCTCTTTTACTGGCTGTGGAGAAGCATACAGGCCTAAAAGGATGATTGATTTGGCCAATCGAAATCATATATATAATATAAAATGTCTCGGTAACATATTTTATTAGTGTAGAACTGATAATTTGAGATCGCGTGAACTAGCAATAGATTGATAAAATGTATCTTTAGAATTATCTGTCATTTCATAGCATTCAATATTGTTCTATAAGATAAACTTGACAAGTTGTAAAGAATCCGGTGAAACAATCTAAATAACACGGCCGTCGGTTAAACATTTATATACTGTTAAAATATGTAACCGGGTCAATTTACTAAGATCTGTGTGATCTTCGCTTGCCATAACCATTTTGGATATCTCTTGGTATGCCTCTTACTACTTATACTTATTAACAACGTAGCCACAACCGAGTTGGCTTACAAAATATCATGCTTAACGCTCAGCAATTTAGGAGTGGGACGACTGGTTCGCCCGTTGTCAGTATAATGTGACCGGGTGGGGCGTCC
>JAUMHH010217446.1:0-12374 GCA_032359455.1 Chlamys rubida | reverse complement strand
GTTTTATTGTTATCCCTCGACTAGCCGACTTTAAATAAATTTTATCTTACCTCATTCTGAAAGCAGTATTATCTCATCTGAATCAGTAAATATCAGAGATCAACAAAAGCTTCGCTCTTTTAAGGCTATGCCTTTTCATATTTTTCTGAAATCATAGGGTAAAACTTAACAAATCCTTGTAAGTTGGGGGGTAATTGATCAAATACAATAACAGCAGCTCAGCTTCATGTTTACATGATCCTATATATAGCTATATTATGCTGGTCAATGCCCAGGCGACTGGAGCTCAGCATTATAGTAAACATGTTTTTGTCGAGTTCTCTTCTAGACTGCACGTCTGTATTAATCACTACTTAAGGGGCTTCGTTTTCAGTACATGTTTTTTACATTCTGGTCTATAGTGAGTTTGTTTATTCATTGATTTCAAAGGTTACTTCCTCAGGGGGAAAACCTAGACATTCAGTGAGCGATTAATAGGAAATGATTAATTAATCATTACATTAATAATTAGTCATAGTTGTGTGCACACATGCTTTTACCCCGCTCATACAGGTATACGATACAAACACTGTATACATCACATGTGTGATATGAAATGTTGTAATTCATGATTTTATATGAATAGTTCACTGTTGTACTAAGTATAGCATGACCAGGGTTTCTTTGTGGCTTGAAATCATCCATAGTTGTATACGTATTTGTCTGTTGATGAGCACAATTTGATTCTATGATGAAAAGTGATGTAATTTATTCTACTCACCACATCATTTTGCTCTTTGTTTTCCACTCAGGTTTTTCAGAAAGCAAATCGAACTTTAACAGGAGTGAGGATACTACAGATAAATTATCATATGTGTATACAAAATAGTTATAGGTATACAAAACTGTCTTCCCAGAAACTCCTCATCTGATGTGCTGATATATATTACCATAATATATTCAGTATTCTGTCATTACATATAAATTGACTGCAGATATAAACTTGACATGGATTTTGATATACCTTGTTCATTAGGACATTGTAATTAAACAGTCAGAAAAGAGTTACACCTTTCCTCTGAAGTCTGCAATAATTTTATTAAGTTGACATCGTATAAAGAAGCAATTTACAATTTGTACTAATTACTATGGCCATCAGAGGAATGGAATTGTTACAATGATTCACTATCTGGATAAATTTGATATTAATTGAATTTGCATGGGAATCAAATACAAGATCAGGTGGCAGGTACAATAAATTTCAAATATATTTTCACCATTTGCAGTGTTAGGAAGTGTTTGTTTCAAGTTGGTTATTACAATACAAATGTTTGTTTTCAATGTTAAACATATTGCAATGCATTTTGCAGAATTATTGTTGTTATAAAAATCTTTGTTTTTGAAAATAAAATGAAGACCACAGACTTCCAGAGTAGATTGAAGTAGAAGTGTTCTTAGCAGTAATAAATTGTGCAGTGGTACCAGTATTTCCTGTAATCTAAGTAACGAAAACATCTAGCTATTGATTATAAGCTTAGTCTCATGAAACCTGTTAAGTTCTGTATTATGATCATCACATGACAAATATATATTATTACCCCTAGCTATAGTATGAGGCTGTAGTTACATGGTTGTATGCAATACAGTATGTAAGCATTGTTGGTTAGCTAGCTATATAGGATATTCATAGGTGGTAGGATAGAAACCAGAATTAAAATAATGAAAACATGAAATTTGATGATTTTTTTATTTGAATGTGAACAAATGTTCGATGTATGAATTTATAGAAACCACTGTAAGTAAGATTTGTATGATGATTATTTTGTGTGGTATAAAGGCCTGGTCAGTAAGATATATCCTGTCTGTATATATATGTAACTCAATAAGGACTCACTGATGGTTTGCCTGTTGTTGGGTGGTAATTGTTGTGGCCACAAGTTATTGATTGAGTTGCCATCCAGCCATAGGACTGTCAATATGGAGGATATATCATCTGTCCTGCCCACACATCACAAGAAGAGCAGTTCCTTTGGTCATCTCTTATTACTGTATTACATGTAGGTATTGCCATGTCTTCTGTCAGTTCTGGTTTTTTCAGCACATGATAACTTTATTGGAATGATAAGTTGACTCTTTTCTAAGATGTCGTCATGTGTATTTTTCTAAATTGTATGACAGATTTGTCTAAGAAATTAATGCTTCCATGTAGATACCCAACGTTATACACAAAATTCTGATAATTCAGTTGTAATATAAATGTAGGTTTGGTTCATACACCATCTACATGCAATACATATCGGTAATTTGATTCAAGTTAGGTATTTTAAAGTAATTCCCACTGGACAAAAACTAGGAATTAATGATGTCATGATCAGCTGCCTGATGAATAGCAATGTAAATCAATTATCCATGGTAATTACATTCCCATATTATAGAGTCTATGCTCAGGAGTTTTTGTTAAGCCTTTATTATTTTTGGGGTTTTTATGTCCTCACAACAGCTAAGGTCAAGTAAAGACAATGTCCAGATGATGAGATCACTTTAAATAATACGGTCTTTAGATCTCTAAATTGTCATTAACTGGACACAGTAGTACTAATGTCCATCCATCCACCTGATCATATGATTCTGACCAAATGAATCATCTGGAGGTGCCTAGGGAAAAGCCAATTAAAAGAAAGAATATAACAGGAGATATAAGAAAAGATAGAGGTCCCAATTATGGGGATGGCAGATTGATGTTGGTTTTTTCAAAGTCCTCTAGCTAATAAACAGAAAAAAACACCTGATTTACTTATAGGTTGTCTCATATACTCATTCAGTGGGATATAGCTATATATAGCAGGTCTATTCTTTCTCTGAGTATATATGCACAGGTAATGTGTCCCAGGAGCACTGCAACTGGTCTTGATCTCTGAGGAGAACCTGGTTCTATAGACTGGTGTCTAATATGTGTTTGTGCATGATTGATTTATGTGAGGGGTTTTAACTGGTTCATGTACATGTGTTGGTTTATATATATTATGATTGGTTAATTATGTGGTAGTCTGTGATTGGTTTAGATGTTGGTCTATGATTGGTTCATGTGTTGGTGGTTTATGATTGGTTTAATTATGTGTAAGTCATATTTTACAAATATTTATATTTTTGATCATTATTTAAAATTGTAACTGAACATATTTTACTCGGTCACATTCAAATATCTTAATCAAATATAATCTCATAGTGTTATGTTTTAATGAATATCTGACTATAGTTCAATATGGTCTAGCTTTGTATGTGCTGTTTTATGAGCTTGTTCTTCTTTCTGCATGTTTGTATACTTTTATTTCAATATTGTTGTGCTTTTGTTTTCTTAATGCATGTTTTGTTTCATTATGCCCACTGTGATATTTTTATATGTTCTGTCGTAAAAATAGCTCTTCAGAGCTTATGTTTCACGTTACACATATACAGTATATACGACAACAAATAAAGTGTTTTGTATCTTGTATCTTGTGATGGGTTTAGGTGTTGGTCTATGATATATATACTACAGTACTATACCCAATTACCCATATTAGACCAGTGTACTACATTAAGGTATCTATATATATCTTGTCAATGTGTATAAATGATGATGATTGAGAAACGCGTGCTTCTGTCTACAAGTGAGAGTATGTGTGTAATGTCTGTTTGATGTAGATGTAAAAAACAATTAAAATATTAAAAATTTAAATTAAACAAATATTCTCGTCTGTGTTTAAGAGTTCTTAAAACATTTACCAACATGAAATTTTAAAACAATGGGCCCTCAAAATTATATATCAACGTTTCTAGTAATCCTTCCTAGCGAAATTAAATACATTTTCTGCAGTTCATACAAACAACAAAACCCTACAGGCAAGGCAGAACCGAAAACATGTGTCTTTGCATTAATATTTTTATCTTATTTCATAAACTGTGTTCCGTTCTCTTTATATCAATGCTATGTTTCAATTTATATTTATACTATAACATGGCTTCTGATACCCCCGTTCATCCTATAGAAATGCCGGTATGGGCGTGTCCTCTATGACTGCTAAAATTGGTGGAATGCTGGCGCCTATTATTCTAGAACTCCGATTGGTTTGGATTCCCTTGCCTCTCGTGTTGTTTGGAATTCTATCGGTCCTGGCTGGAGTCCTTGCCCTAATACTTCCAGAGACAGCAGGGAAACCCCTACCTCAAACTATTGAAGAAACCCTAAGCAACAAATCCAAGTAAGAAAGGGAATTCATCTATCCTCTGTAACAATTACTTGTAGCATAATGATAAATAACAATTATTAAGTTGTGTTAAGGCAAGTAATGCAACAGTTGTTTAAAACGATTTTTGTGATGATGTATAATTAACAGATTAATTAAAAATTCGGGCATATCTAAAATATTTACGATTTAATCAATGTATATCGAATAGACATGCTTAAATACTTCGTTCAACTTTTTATGCATGCATCTCCTGTAACATGCAATAAATATCACGACGATTCGAATGTAAATTGTGTAAATGAAAGTTTTATTTCGTTTTGCAGAAAAGTAGGAAAAGAAAAGGGAGATTCCATGCCTACGGACGACGGTAAAAATGCAATATGTTAATAGTTTGACGCAGGAGTCCATCTCTAGTCTTCCTCAGCGAAAGGATCATCTGTAAAGGATAGTTAAGTTTAGAAATTGCAAAAGGGTGTTCATTTTGTATATCATGTTGTGTTTGGGCTGGCGGGATATGAGTAAAGATTGGATTCTCACACGAAAATATTTGTGACCCGAACATGACAAAGTACATTTGTATGTTGTAGCATTTTCCCTCTAACATTTTGAGTTCGGATTTGTCTGGATGTATTGCTGCTGTGATGCAGTTTAAATACTTTACATACTTTCACTGTATACTTTAATAACATAATATCCAAAGTCTTATTTTTCTTTTACATATAACTCCACACATTTTCTCACGGACTGCACACACAAACAGACATTTCAGCGTAAATGAATTGATAAAAAAACTAAAGGACAACGTTACTTTTGCAAGGATTTCATTCTTTTTCTCATAATGCGTTAGTGTAATTATCATTATATTCTCCCTCCCTCCAGTCGTCCGAATATAAAATAATTACTTTCTTAAAGATAACACAAACACCGAAATGGGATGATACTCGTTGCTCATTCGAACATTTCATTTATTCACAAAATCATTATATTTCACACAACGTTTGTAATACGAGCCTATGCACCAGCCATACACCTTTTTACGCAATCACACTATCTGAAAGTTTAGACTTCCTATATTCTTCAACCGTCCTAACACCTCGAGCAACGAGAGTCGAAAAGACCTGTTTTACACCTGCCCGTTCATATATACACAGACCCGAGTCACGTGACTGTGACCAACCGAATACTCACGGAAATCACCGAAGGTAATTACATTTATATATATATGCGTAAACAATGAAACGTATAAATATACCTAAGTAAAGGTTTTATTTTTGAATAACATCCAAAATCCTGTCATACGTTCCATTTAGCACTACACCTACTAATACATTTCGGCACGGAAATAAAGCAGGCATTTTTTGAATTTCATGCAAAATGATGTATTAGAATCATAAGAACAATAGGAAATGTTAATTTCTGAACGCCCTGTGGTCTATCATTCAAACGTTCAACACACGGCCCGGAAATTAAATTTTATGAAAACTGTTTTTATTCATTCAGGATACGCTCGTAACGAAATTAATATTCTAATGAACACTTAAGTATGCATTCAATATAATAATCACAATTAAATATATATTAGACCACATTTGAACAGTCCGTGGAACCTTCATGCACCGATCGCAAATAGCATCTCCAAATGCATTAGAATAAATTATTTATTACACCTAAATATCCTCAGTATTTTTAACATCAATGCGCCTAATTTGTCCTCTCCGTGAGACAGGGACGTCGTAATTTGGTAGAAGATATGTAATTAAATGAAGTCAATCTATATGAGTCACTTTATGAGGATTTCCAATAACATGTGTTAAAACGTTTTTTACCAAATAAAATATCATCGGTTATCAAGCATTTGGCTAGAATAAAATTTCTTTTTGAATAAACGCTTTTATAAAGAGATGCTTACAATATAAGGTATTTCAATACACAATGATAACATGCTTTTATTAGTTGTTTGTCGTAACAAGGACGGTTCCATATTTAACATGCAAATATACTTGATTATGCGGGGACATATGCTTATGTCTTAAAGCAGTGACGCTTAAGTCTTATGGCGATAGTATTTATTATACATACAAATACGAAAGTCGTGTAGCATATGTGATGTGATTTTGAATATGCAAATGTAAGGCTATGCATAATAAGGTAGCGTAATACTTGTACGTCTATTGAAATTTAGGAAGTCGTGTTTTTGCTTGATTAGGTGAGATGTATGGGTCTATGTCCCAGTCGGGCAACGATGAAGAAATGGAAAGGACATGATTTATAAATTATTTTGCGTAAAAAAAGAATGGTGCCAGTTGGAACGCATCACGCATCATTGATATGTGACAGTTTGTATAGATGTATAAAACATATAGACGCAACTTATAGGTATGAGAAATATCTTAATAATAATAAGAAGTCGAGGTTCCTATTAACCGCTTTATCACAACTTAGTTCCTAGGTTGTCTCAAAGCGGTTCACACAGTATTATCCGTCGTTATGGGGCCTTTGCAACCTGCCAATATCTTTATTAACTCCCTTGGGAGCATAAAGCCGGTGCTGCCATTTCGGCGCTCACAGATAGCATTCAACAATTCTAGCACTGCCCAACCACGTACTCATTTACAGCTGAGTAGACTGGAACAAACGGAGTAAAGTATCTTGTTTAAAGATACAACACAGTGCCGTGACGTGACTCGAACCCACAACCCGCCACCCTTTAGTCACGAGCCCGGCGTTCTAGCACTAGACTACCGTACCTACATCTTTCGAGTATCACCTATTGTTCATTATTTGATTAGTTAAAGGAAAACTGTTTCATTTTTTTGAAATGATTGTTACGAAAATAATTACGGTAGTTTTGGGTAAAGACATGAACTATGCTCGCTATGAATTTCAAAATCATTAACTAAATACTTTTAATTTATTTGAAATATGTATCATTACCGTTATGGTATAAACATCTTCGTTGTCTGAAAACGTCTAAAGCGTGGTGCATAAAGCAAGGTAGGGAATGAAAAAAGAATTGAATTCGTTTTAATAACTAACTTCATAATTAAGTAAGTTACAAACACAATACACGCATTCATGTATGTGTGGGTGTGGGCGTGGGGGAGGTATGTGTGAGGGTGGGTGGTGATGGTGGTCTATGGGTGTGGGTGTGGGTGTGAGAGTGTGCTTGTGTGATTGCGTATGTTTGAGACAAGTCGTAAACCCTTTTATTATTAATTAAATGGAAAACTATATACCATTATGCTAACACACAAGGATAAACTTGTGTTTGGGTACAAAGCTGATAGCCTAGTGGTAAAAGATAAACACTATTGCCAAGTAGAAAACAATAACAAAGCATCATAACACAAAAATATACTCGGACATAAATCGACAAAGAACGAAACCAAAGAAATATTAATGTAAATTTATCTACGATGTTATCAAGATGTGCATTGCTTTTTTTTGTAGATAAAAATCAATAACTTGTCATTTATAACTGACTGGACATTGTTCGCAAGCTTTGTCTGACACGGTCAATGATTGCTATTTCAAACTGAATGACGGGTCATTATCTTATTAAACTTTATAATTATCCATTGCTTCCATTTTGATATCTATTGTTTTATATGAACAATTCAATAGAGACATTTAAATAGAAAACAAAGTTGTAATCTATTTCAATAAAAACATTTCAAACTATGTCAATACAACATGAAAGTCTTAAACGCAGAACCTATCCACGCACGCATCACATCCATATACACGAGAAAAGACACAAACAACGGTTCAACACTAGAACACTTTAACGAAACGAGAATTTACATGCAAAAACGCATAGTGCTTGTTGTCAGTTCTGGCATTGCATAATACGAAATATGATTAAGGAGATAAGGTGAGTGTAAATGACCATCAATTTATTTATTTATGCATGTCTCTTATTTTGCCGTCGTGTAACACATATAAACCAATTATTTAACCATTACGGTGTCAACCATTCAACTCTCCAGTGTAATAAAACACACACCACCAGCTTTGTTAGCTTACACGTATTTTTCTATTAATATATATCTTAATGAAAACGTAAAACACATGTTTTTGTATGGTAGATGCATATATTATATAGCATGAAATATATTATATGCTAATTAACTATAAGCCGCATAGAACCAAAAAGAATTAAGGTATATTTTATAAGTTACCATTCATGTGAATAATGAGGAGTTTATACCTGACATTTTAATGGCCATAGAGAAGTAAAAGTATGGTTATTCAACGATAAAATAAAAACAATATTTATCAATTATCGTTCTACTTCAAAGAAGGACACTGAGAAAATGAGTCATTTCATTGCAATTCTATAAGGTAGTACATCATAAAGATGATTGTGTGTAAACGTAATGAAATGTAGTTTTGGAAATATTAAGACAGTGATATTAATTTAATTATATGTATATATATTTACGTTTGGAACATATGTCAACCTAATAAACAAAGGGATTAATGTATAATATTTTCTTTTGTAGTGATTTTCTGATGAAATAAATAGATAAACAGCTTTGCAGCAAACTGATGTAATGAACTACATGTGTGTGGGTTTTTTTCATCATGCAACATATTCCTATCATGATAGCAAAGTAAAGTATAATCTCATTATAATCACAACTTATTCATATATGAAAGAAACATATCCTTGATTGGTTATTTGATAAATAGGCTCCTATTTTGTCGGTGTATAATAATAAGTTTAATGTTTCGAAAAGTTATTAAATACTTGTCATTGTTAAATTTGATGCAATAATGCAAAACATGTTTTTGTAAACATATTTAAACTGTGTGCACTTTTCATAAATAAACATTTGTTGTCCTTTTTGTATCAACTATGTGATATGGTTTTATTTACTTGTTTTAGCTTTCAATACACCCCCGCAGTACAAGTCAGTCAGTCAGGCGATACAATATGACGAAGTCAGTCATTGAGTTGACACTTGTCTGTAGGGGTCACAAGCAACACAAGTGGTTATGTATAACCTTTCAGACTGGCGTGTAATTACTGTACAAGGTAAAAAGCATAAGGCCTTCCGAAGATCGTGTAGTATTCATAAGCTGTTAAACGTTCTGACAGAGTAACGTAAATTATTGAATTGATAACTGAAGTTCGGAACTAAATATCATTAGAAGTAGTATTGATGCATTGATATAAGTTCATAAACGTTTAGCTGAAAGAAATGCGATTACTTGACCTAGATATCTGTAAATTGATGGTCCAACACATTGACACGTACTGTAAGGCCACTATTGAGGATGAATATCATTTTTAATTATTTTGTTCCGTCTTTAAATAAAAAGATATATACAAAACAGGTAAATTTTGACACGTTTATATCATCCTATATATCACTGGTGATATACTCTCTTGATACTTAAAGATATTATATATGTTGTCCTTTAAAATTTTGAAAATAAAATACGAAAGTTAAGAGTCATAGAAAGCATTATTATGCTGGATGCAGGTATTATAATCACCAATGTCTCATACGATTAATACGATTATCAATATTTGATACGGGTACTGTAATCACCAATATTTGATGGATATTGTAATCACCAATATTTAATGGGTATTGTAATTACCAACGTTTAATTGGTATTGTAATCACCAATGTTTAATGGGTATTGTAATCATCAATGTTTAATTGGTATTGTAATCACCGATGTTTAATTGGTATTGTAATCACCAATATTTAATGGGTATTGTAATCACTAATGTTTGATAGGTTATTGTAATCACCAATGTTAGATGGGTATTGTGATTATCAATATTTGATACGGGTACTGTAATCAGCAATATTTGATAGGGTGTTGTGCACGTGATAATCAATATTTGATAGGGTATTGTAATCATCAATGTTAAATGAGTATTGTAATCACCAATGTTTAATTGGTATTGTAATCACCAATGTTAGATGGGTATTGTAATCACCAATGTGTAATGGGTATTGTAATCACCAATGTTCGATGGGTATTGTAATCACAAATGTTTGATACGGGTATTGTAATCAACAATGTTTGATAGGGTATTGTAATCACCAACGTTTGATACGGTTAATGATAATACCGATGTTGGATACTGGTATTTTGATTACCGATGTATGATATAGATAACTTGGTTACCAATCTTTGTCACAAAATAACAGGAACTGGGAAACATCAAACTATGAGAAAGACACAAAGTCATGTAGAACGGTAAATGACCCTTGTTCCACATATGGCATGACTCTCCCAATATATTGTTATTGTCTACTTTGAATATATCAGCTGATGGTGCTTATTGCTTTAGTTTAAAGTAAACACTATATCTCATTCGTCAACTGGCAAGCAACTACTGTTAAATACAAACAATTGTCGTCGTAATGAACGGAGAGATAATGTTGACGTGCCCACCCGACAACCGTTATCACCACACTTGCACTAGATCGCCCTTTCATAGTGTCAACACTACAATTAGTCATGAGTCTTATTCAGAAAATGATAGGCTAGCTGTTTGCTTTTCTTCAATGTAACTACACCTACCTGATGTGAAATACATACATTTTGTCCAGTGTTATCTCGTTACACCTAACGAGACGACATTAGAAGTATCCGAATCGTCCTATTTTTGCTTTTTTTTTATCGAGAGTGCATCTGCAATGATGTACTGTTTAGACAATAGTCGGGTAGCATCATTCAACAGCTGAAATTTGATATGTCGTAACGTTTTCAAAATCTCAAACTCCCATCCCGACTAGTTGTAAGATCGGGTCCCGTGATTTCTTTTTGGTTAGTTGTTCTCTGCATTAAAATATTTGGATAGCAGTGTTTTGCATAAATGGAAAACCCATCACTTCTTTTTCAACATGGAAAAGTCTGAATTATTCATTTCGTGAACAAGAGCAATATGAACAATCTTCAGAAACCTATTTGCAATCCTGCCATTCTGCATATCCCTACCGGTGCTCAGTATACATGAATATATGGAACACAATTACACATGTACATGTCGACCACGACTGGACAATTTAAAGTTTCTACGTAATATCGTTTTTGTAGAGAGATGCTAACTAACACACTATGATAGGATTGCTCATTAGAGATAGGATTTGCTGTGATGGAAAACATATGATTTGCTTCAATATTCATCATAAATGTAGCTTGGTTAATTTGAACTACCTAATCCCACGACGGAGCTATTATAATAATTGATACCTATCTATCATGTTTCACCTGAAGTTGCCCGAGGCCACCAGGAAGTAAAAGTCTTACCTTCATGTAAAGCGATGTACAAGTGTAAATGAACGTTATAAAGGGGTGTTTATCTGACTGTAGGATTAGGTATTTTAATGTATTCTACTTGATCAAGTCTGGAATTTACAGTATACGTATATTGAAACCAGATGCCCATTTCCAATATACTGATAACCAAACGTGGGTCAACATACTTATTTAGTGTCGAACATCTTCACTATTCAAATCGCTGAAGCAACGATGACACCATGCAATCTCTTCACAATAAACAAAGCACCTATGTATTAAAAACTATTCTATTGAAAATTAATGGAAGTCATTCATCATATCATGACTTTTTATAGTAGCACGGCGCGATTCTGTCATGTATGACAGGATATTACACTCAGCATGCACATATTAATTAGATACAAACCTGTATGTCTTGGAGCTGATCCGGAATAACCATTACATTTCCATCGGGACCCCTCCTAATGACGTATACAGGTTTATTCGCATGTAGTTGAGAGTTCCTCGAGAGGTCCATCGATAAAATACCTCGAAATTTTAGTTTTAATTTGAAAACTTTAAAGGGTTGCCCGTCTCTTACCTCTCGCTTTCAATGTGTACTGATAGTGATGTGCTGGGAAATCAGGCAGTAACGTTTTGCTTTGCGAATTATCCATTGTGTGTTGGTAAACGGCATGTGCTATGATCTGCTTTGCCGATTGCGAGACATGATTGGCAAACGGTTTGCCAGAATATACCTTGACCTTATAGGACATAATACTGTCCTATAAGCAAGATACACAGCAGACAGCTGGGTCTCAATGGCTGGATGTCTAATTGGTGCCCGCAAAATAGCATAGGTTTTATAGACAATTGGCCAAGTTTTTGGGGCAGACCTGACCTGTTTAAAAGAGA
>JAUMHH010217435.1:0-12374 GCA_032359455.1 Chlamys rubida | reverse complement strand
CAAGAGAAGATAACTCTGCAATACGCAAAGACGGAATAAGGTTGTAGAGATTTTCTATTTGAGAATTCTATTGGTGACATCTTACCCATGCCGGAGTCTGTAAAACAGTAATCTGGGGACTCCTCTAGGTATACCAGGTCCTTCCGGGTCGGGCGCTTGTGGTTCCGGTTGGCTACAATAAGTCCACTCCCTTCTTGGTTGATCATCACCTGTGTGGCCCCGTTGTATTTCATTTTTAGATATTCTCCAACACGCTTGAACTGTTGCATGGCCAGCCAGCACGTGCGGACCGTGCACGCGCCACTGACGCCATGACACTTACACTCTAGCTTCATGAACCGCTTCACCGCCTGAAAGGAGACAAAATATGTTGCTGTCAAGTTTGTCACTTACTCAATCAGAAAACATAATATTTTATTCAACATATTTTAACAGAACATCAATAAAACAATCAAGCAAGGCCAAGTTATAATACAAAGTACAAACGAATGATTTGTGTCAAAAGACTTAACAGTAAAGAGAAAAAGCAGAAGGCAATGTAGCAATGTAACGTCAATGTCGCACAAGCGGCAAAACAATAACGTCATCGTACCCTAGTATACATTTCCTTGTGACTAAATATAATGGTCCTTATCCACTTATAAATTCGACGAATAAAACAGGAATGGGTTCCGAATGTTAAAGCCCCTTTTAACGGCATGGTAACATGACGTCACTAGTCCGTCCTCGATGTTGGCAAGTTAATGCAGTATAAGTATCAGTTAGGTTTTCAGACAAAATAATATGAACATATAAAGAACCATTAAAGGCAGAAATAAAAGCAAACATTATATGTCGTAGATGGCAGACATATGTCGCCGTGTATTAGAGTATGGCAATCATATTATAAACAAAAAGACGAAAATGTCTCAATTTCCGCCTTTTTTTCCTGATTAAACCACTTCCAGTTAATATTGTTTAGCTCTGGCTTTTGTCCCGAAATTACAGATAAAGATATTCAGTACTAAAGAACTATAACCGATCATGAAAATAAACGGTAAATCTTTGAAGAGTGTTAGATGATGTGAGCAATGGTACTAAACTGTTTATTATTCCTAAGTGTGATGACGTTACTTTATCTCTTAAAATAGAGAAAAAAACGAAAATATCAAATTATAGAAGAAAATACTTTACTTAAGTTTTACGGGTCATGGTAATATGACGTAAATGGCCTATAAATTAGGCTGAACTGGCGAGACGGGCCAGGGGCATGCTTGTAAACGTATATTATGATATCAGGGAAGATGGATTACACAGTAAAGAAAACAGTACGGACACGACATCTATTGAAGTGGGTAGGTGTGTTGAAGGGTAGGTCAACAGGAGGCGGATTAGCATTGTTCAGTGTAATTGAATTCTGTCAAAGCGGGACGTTTTTGTTGTTCGGAATGCTCCGTGTCGATATATCCGGACGCATTCCGTAGACTATCGTTTTTACTTAAACTAGGTAGGGGAAAATGATTAACCTTCGCTTATTGTTTTCTTTTTATTTCAGATTCCATATTCTAAACATTTCTAAATAAGAGTACACGTACATTTTGAACTGTGTTATTAAATTTGTGACTTAAGCCTCCCTGATAAAATGCCAGTGTAAACAATGAAAATCACATGACTGCCATCTTATTTGGTGATTACCACCATGTCGCATTTTTGCGTATGAAGGCATGTATTATTACCTATTGTGACGTCATCGGAATTGAGACAATAGATATAGAACCAAGATGAGTTAATTTATGTTTCAAGCAAGAATGACATTGAAAACATGGAGGGACCAAGACGCGCGAAAACATAAATCATGTATAAAATGGAAAAACATAAAAAAAACATGTTTCCTAATTGTCTTTGCCTTGTTTTATTTTCCTTACCCGTCGTCCGGAGCGGTTGTTATGGAGATTCATCAAAGCACGGGAATCTTTGATTTTCTTTTCCCTGGCGTCTATGAACATCCGGGAGAAGTAACTCCCCCACCGGACGTTGTCACTACATCCGCCCCACTCGAAGGGACCCTTCCGGTCTGCGCTGTGGCCACTTTTGTTGGGGTCACAACCACACTGGTTCAGCTCCCCCTTGCTGCACGCGCGTGTGATGGCATGAACGACCCCGGCTGATGATATGGAATACACGAACGAAGCCTCACGTGTACCTATATATATAGAAATGATTAGCATTACAATATTTGTCAATCAATCAAAAACAGATGAGTGTAACATCATCATCATATGACTACTAACGACGAGTGCAAAGGGAGACAATAGGAAAAAGGATAGCAACTGTGAGGACAACAGAAAGATATCGGACTCCTCATTGGCTTCGGTGCAGAGAACACAGAAGAAAGGGTCGATTCCGTAAAGGCCCCACAGCATTCATACGAAGTATAATTTAACAAGTTAAATTATTTTGTAACATGACCAATGCGATGAGCCATGTCGTTTTCTGATCATTTTTACTTTGTATTGATACTATGTGGCACATTTATTTTACTATTTTCCTTTAAACACTTTGTAGTGCTAGTATATCAGATTAATTATAACACAACGAAGCATAAACATAAAATGAATGCAATTCATTGTACATCTCAACAGCCTGGTAACGGAATAGTATACGTAATATTTGTTAATAAATTTAAAGCAGAATTGCCTAGTACATAGTTTTTTTTAACAGAATGATATACTAAAACTATATCTAATTCTTATATATATGGGGCAAAGAATTAATTCCAACAGTGTGAACAAGTTTAGGTTGTCAAATTTTCGGAGCGATCCGCTCCTTTATCAAGACACAGTGAAACAGAACAGTTACATGTACATATACATCATATTACAAGAAGATAGATGTATTATGTATTAATACACTGAAAAAATATAGCTAAGTAGTATCAACTACTTAATCAGGCAAAAGCTCCTCACTAGAATCGTCATGGCACTATTGTAAACTATGATCTCATGACAGTTACATACTCCTTGTTTGACCCCTTGTCCACTATACCTTTCGCCATATTTGGCCCCATGACCATTACTCCTTGTTTGACCCCCTTTCCACTATAACTATCGCCTTATTTGACCCCTGTACAATATAACTATCGCCTAATTTGCCCCATTGACCATTACTTCTTGTTTGACCCCTGTTCACTATACCTTTCGCCTTATTCGACCCCTTGACCATTACCTTCGTTTGATTCCCTGACCATTGTCCTTACCTTCTGGTATAATATTATTATACACTTTATGAGTAATTTAAATTCGAATACTTATTCTCCTTTTTGTTATCCCAAATAATCAATTGACATAGGCGTGGTTAATTCATTGAAAGTATTAAAGGAAAGAAGGATATATTTAAAAGCATAAAAATATGGAAAAATATCGCAAACTTTTTCTTGATTTATACAGATTTAAAAAAAAATATGCATCAATACTTAACAGGAAAACAACAGGGAAGAGAAGACCGTATCATCAAGTAAGCACATGTTTACATGTTATCACAGAAATACGGCCACTGGTTCCTTTGTTTTATAACTTACAGCATTACAGCCTGTTAAAACTGTACAGAAAGTCTTCTAATTATACTTATATGTATTTCACAAAACACCATACAAGTGAAAAATGCTTTCATGTGATGAGTAAATTAACAATTTGACAATGTGCCTGAAGGGTACGATATGACGACCCACCCAGTCCAACCCTCGCCTACTTAAAACAGTCATTACATCCGTGGCCATACCCGTAATATCGAGGACTAACTCCCAAAATGCTCAAAGTATGTCAAATCGAATGCGATACCTCAAGCTATATGTCATCGGTAACAAATCGTTTAGAAAGAAAATCTGGAGATCCGTTAATCTTATTGTAAAAAGAAGGTTTTCAAAAATGCTTTAAATTTTTCTTAACATAGTTTTGTATAAATGTTTGTGTAAAACATTTTAGTGAATTTAAATATTGACGGTAACGGGATTACGGACATGTTCTGTGGTATTGTTCGACAAAGTGTGGATACGATAACACCATGCTGACTGTGTTATTCATAAGACTAGAATACAAAGGCTGACCAGGGATAAACCAACATGGAGGACTTGACGTTTCAGCAGTGTTTTGTCAAATCCTTATCAGCCTATTGAGGACACCACTTTCCTGTAATAACACCTTAAGGATACCTTGTAATACCTGTAATTGGTTTGGAAATCTGTTCGATTGGAAAAAGTCGTGGACGTGAACAATTTAAATACCGAACCCAGGGAACGTCAACGGATGTTGCGGTTTGGCATCGAAATCGAAAAAGAAATATCGCTTTAAGATTTCTTTGAAAACTTGGCAGACATGTTTAACGTGTTGAAGAACTATTGTCAGAATACAGATATTGAAGTATATTGTCACATATATACGTTAAATGATCGATAAAGTCCTCTATGAAAGCGATAAATTGTCAGTGTAATTGTATCCGAATGGTGTTTATTTCACAGCCAGGTGTTTAGGTAAAGCTGTCATTATATAGAGACAAATGAATCACAAATACAGGTGGGGTGTAAGCAAGTGGTGGACAAACATTTAGCGATATGTTTGCGTAGTCAATTAATGTCCCAATTTTGTTACATGTTCGTAGTTAGATGATAAGAGATTTACAATACGGGAAGGTTTAGCGGGAGTATTGTCGACAGTGTGATACTTGTAAGGAGGTTTATAACACCTACCCGCCAAGGTGGGAAAGTTAAATACCTTCTCACAGGGGGAACACTCTTTCTATTTCCTATGGTACTATTGTCAAGTTAAATACCTTCTCAGAGGACAAGCAATTTCTATTTCCTACATTTACTGTTGTTTCATACACTTTATGATAATAACATTGCAAACATATTTGACTGCATCATCAGTATGAATGCTTACCACTCATGAAAAAGAAATAAAATAATGTGCATACAAATTTTTGCTTATTAATTACAAAAACAGTTTATGGATCATAATTATTGCCATAAGTAATTTCAGTATCAAAATGTTGTACAGAGCAACACGTGAAAAAAGAAAATAATTTTAGTCAAGAATGAAAAAAACGTCGATTTTCAGTACCGCCGAAGACTACTAAATGTATAAAAGAGGTTAAATAAATAGTACAGTGGATGTTTGCCTTGTTCGGTTGTCTGCATTGAATCGACAAAACAATAAATAGTTGCCTATTTACTTAGTATTTCCGCTGATTATTCGTCTTTAGTGTTGAAACTGTACCCTAATGAGATCAGAAAATGTTAAAGTGGACTTTTACTGGTGTAACATCGAGTGCAGCTGTTTTGTTTGATGTAAAAAGCAAGAAATATTTACAAGATATTTATAACGATGAGCAATGAAATACCACTCTTAACGTTTTCTGCAAATGAATAACCAAAACAGATCTTTGGTACAAAATACCAACAAGAAACCTGTTTATTTTATTTACATACACGATCCTGTGTTTGCGTAGTATGTCTGGTAGTAAGTTTGGTGTAGTTATCAAGCTGTAGGACAGGCTTCCCCTTAATCAGTGACCGCCGTGTCTGTACGGGTAATGCACGTGCGTATACCCATGCCAGCTGCCTATTGTTTTTCTTTGAAGTATGTACTATCGTATCATTATCAAAATGGTCGGGATAATTCCCCGATTACCAGTCCGGATTATTAAAATTGTAGTTATCCTATGTTACCGTGATACAGCGGATAGATTAATCACCGGGATTTGTAACAAGCGCCGCCATGATCCAATCTCACTACACGAAATAGGTCGGTATTCATTACGTTTCATATAAAAATCTTGTCCATAGATATTGGGCCTCGCCACTAAGACTTACTACTTATCAAACAGCGCGCTGTTAACATCATAATCCCGCGTATAAACCGTTATGATGAACATATGTAACGGAATTAAATATCATGAACGGTATTATTTTGAACAAACGTTGTCAGATTACACTGCTGCATCCTTTAATCCAAACAACTGCTAGTAGAGAAGGTATCAGAATTTATCAGGGAATGTTATACTGGTTGCACTTTATGGTTATTTATCTGTCTTATACACGATTTGGAACAATCTTTTTGAAGTTGCACAACTCTTGAAAGTAATTCTGTTATGTCAGTAATATGATTGATTTAGTAATACAAACATTCAAACGTCGATTTCGTTTCCTAATTTCTCGGTTTCATAGCAAAAATGCTTTCATATTTTTGATCAAAATATATGTAATGTATCTTTGTATTAAAATACAAATGTAAAGTATCCTTTTCGTTGACCTATATCCAGACAACGTCTATTTTGAAGGATTTTTCGTAATGGTGAATAAAGAAAATATAATCAATCTGTAAATCAAATATATAAAGACGACATGTCTCATTAACATCGACATGAAATGAAACATCAAGTGACGGATTCAGCTACAGCAAAAATAACAAGATATGTCCGCTTTCTTAGACTCAAAGTCGCAATTGTGACGCAAACACAATTAGCGAAGCTGCCAAATATGTAGTATAAAGAAATGCCGATTCATGACCACATCGTCTATGGTCAATCATGGCTTTGTACCAACTAGTGAGGTTATACCATGAAAAGTTTTTTATGTTACTGGTCACTTATCAGCTTCTTTTGAGTTCTAAGGGAAGCCTTTATACATGTTCTCCGGTTATAACTCGACAGTTAGCAAGCGCGTTGAGCAGTTTGCAGTACTCGCATGCAATGTATGCTGTACAAATTGTTCTCGACCTTCATCACAGAAACGAAGTAGGCTTGCCTTTATTACATAAAGAGTAGTCAAAAATACGACGTCAAACTATCATTACACGCCAGTTCCTGAAATGAGTTGATCTTAACTCGTTTGATACAAGCACAAATAATGATAATACTACGCCGCTACCAAACATCACTGGCACCGGAAGGGGAACGTTTCAGAGTCACATGCGACACCCGTCATGACCTCTGCCATCATATTCAATAAAGATGACGGGTAACAAACGGCCTAGAACAGTTTTTAACTAAGAAGAAACTCCACATTCTACAAACTAGGGTGGTTGAGGGAAATAATGACAACTGTACATTCTTCGGTAGTAAATCCTAGCTTTATAGTAGGTTTTGTGCTTGCTTGATATTAATCAAACAGGAAACATTCATCATTAAAATATTTGATATTTACAACCAGCTTCTGGATAACAAACTGACCAAAATAGCTGGTGGTATGTTAGAACTGAGGACAGTCGGTCGTCATACAGGGAAGAAAAAGAAGCAGTCGTTTCATGAATCAATAACAACAGAATGATTTTAATAAATGTAAAACATATGCAGTGCTGGTGGTCGCCCATATACTGCTTGTGTGTCATAATATCATGAACGGATCTAGCGATTAAGTAATATCGCCACGTGATTTACGTGCGATTGCATGGTTCTGACTTCGTGGTGCTTGCAGGCACTTTGACTGGGGTGGACAATGACAGTGTTGTTGGGGGGTGTAAGCTGTATGCCACCTGGCTTGTGTAATGGGGCCTGCTGGGACCCCCTAAAGATCTCCTCCAACGCCAATTATATCATCTTCCCCGTCAGATAAGCTCATTGAAACTGTGACGTCGACACTATCCGCGGCTAAAGTGCCACACTCCACACTTTTCTTCCATAAATCGCGCCTCATAAAGATATTTCTAGACTTCACTGGAATCTTGTGCCAAATTTCTACCGAGTAGGTCCGATGTTTTTGTGATGTTCTGACAGTTTCATCTTAACTACGCATGACAATATCTTGAAAACCTCTGATCGGAAACGGAAGCTATATTACTCACTGTTAAAATGTCCGCCGCCATGTTTTGATGAGGGATTGTGAGTTCACGTTATAAAAACACCTAACCGCCTTAATAGCTTGCTAAACACCCGTACTTTTCTTTCCTAGTTTTGACGAAATTTAGATTGTCTTTTATTGTTTTACAAAAGCCTACTAGTGTATATGTCAATCAGAATTATGTTTTGCCTGATTCTACGATAATGTCCGCTCACAACTGTACCTTTTAACAGGAAAGAAGATTATTAGACAAAGAAGTCTAATTTTTAAAAAATGAATATAAATGGTTAAATGATAAACTAAGCATTATCTAAACAACGCAATTATTCATTTTTATATTTTCCTGTTTAGCACTTGTCATTTAATCTTATGAAACACACATTAAAAACTGTTGCTGATATGACTGCTCATAGATTAAAAGCCTCTTCAACTTATACTACATTTTATCTCTTTCATCTGAACGCGTGAGTTTGTCACGACGGGATAAGGTGAAGAAGTTCGTACGTTAGGAGGGATGGGGAGGAATGGAGGAGATTAGACTTAGGGAAAGGATGGGAGGAATGGAGGAGATTATACTTAGTGAAGGATGGGGAGGAATGGAGGAGATTAGACTTAGGGAAGGGATGGGAGGAATGGAGGAGATTATACTTAGTGAAGGATGGGGAGGTGGAGGAGATTAGACTTAGTGAGGGAGCGTCCCTGGTTAGACGGATTAATACACGAAGATAAAAGTTACTTCTCATAAAGCTCGTATTCCTGCTTGAGTTAATTGCACTTAAAGTTCACTTCTTTAGATAATTATCTCTGTTTGAAGCTATGACTATTTCTTGTGTTTTAACGAATGTTATAAACAGTCTCACATGCTTACAAATTAGTTTTCTTCGTCATAAACAAGGGCAGTAGATGACGCAGTTGATAAAAAGTTCGTCAAATAACGAGGATACACCGATATACAGCGAATGGCACTGTCATGGTGACTCAAGGAGGAGAGGTAATGATTTTAGTAAGTGACTTGGTACGAACCTGAATGAAAGTTTTGCCAATTCTATGACTGTACAAATGATTATTATGAATGAAATAGAAACTGAATTAATACATCGTGCTTTGCATTATGTAGTAATTGTCTGTTAATTATTACACCCAAGCTTGTTTAGTACATTTGATGAAAAGGGGCGGCCTAGGCTATTAAGATAATTTATATTTCGTTATGAGTCAGTGTTTGTGACTTGAGGTGTTTAAGTCATACATGTACATATGTCAACAGTAAAAAACTAAATCTGAACTCAAAAGAGTCGGGATGAACATAGAGAACATTAATTTAGTGCATCAGTAATTTAGCATCGGGAGATTTAAAAGTGGGTCTATAAGTACAATTCAATTGATGTTCTTGAATTGTTTCCGGTACGAGAGTAAAGATCTGCCAGAGCTCTTTCTAGAGCGCCACTGAGATCTACTGAGATCTGAGATTTGACATTACTATCCGGTTTTTTTCGTTACGATAGTAAGGCGACAAACAAAGAGAAGGAAATTAAACATTTGAAAGTAATGGTGTATCATTACTGATAACCTACCTTTCAACATGATTTTGCCGAAGACAGACGCATCCCGGTCGAGTGTGGAACAATTCCATCTGTGGTACCGGAACTGGTTTTGACACTCTTTAACTCCCATACGTGCTCCCTCCCCTAAACTGACCATCAGCCTAGGGTGCTCTCTGCACATGCGCCGCTGTTTGCCCACCAGTCCTGGAATGTTGTCACATAGTACCCCCGCCCCCACGGCGTGGAGGGGCAACTGGCTGATAAACCTACAACAGACATCAAGCCTATTTAATATTGATTACATAAAATTTGTATTTGTTTCAGATGTTAAAAGAACAAAGCACCAACACAAAAAGACAAAGTAAAGCTAGGATTCGATACTTATAGACTAAAACAAGAATTGCGGGGACTTCGAAACAAACGGAAAGAAACAAAAGAGAAGCTGCAAAGATGCATAAACAAACGGAAAGACATCACCAATCCTAATTACAAAGCCGGAGGCGGAACCAGATCCGACGATCTAAACTTCTTGTTGTCAATACATTATTTATTTATTATATTGTATAAAATATATAATTTATTAAGGACGTAGAAAATGGTCACATAAATTGACGTTTTCGCATAGCCACACGATTTTACAATATATGAGTAGCGCAACACGTTAAACAGTCCCCATTTGTTAGGATGTCTTTAAAATGTTTGTGAATTGTGTGTAATTTTCAGTTAAAAGTACGGTTTTTGTGCCATTATGATCTTTTTCAAATTTGTCATTTGGGTTCAAAACGTTGCTTAACCGTCTTGCATAATCTTCTGAGTTCCCTTCATGCTAGGTAAAGTTTATAACGCAAAGCTGTTAAAATCAAGAAGATTTTTTTCGGATTTGTTTTAGAACATCAAGGTAACTATTTTTCTATTATGGATTTTTTTTTTGGTTCTGTTTTTGAATGACATTTTTCCATCTAGAATTTAGGTACTACTTTTAATTGTTGAATACTTGTATGAAATACGTCTGTACTAATTTTAGACATCGTTTTTCTACACTTGTGCTTTGATGAAGGAGCGCCACACAACACGACAGAGTATTGGAATGATTGGCCCAATGTCATACCTGATAGATGTGTGGTATTCTACCAAACCCTCTCGAACTAAGGGTGTAACACTTCGATACAAGCTTTCCGATTAATTTTGTAACAGATACTTATTAATTTTGTAAATGATACCGTGACATATAATTATGTTGGCTTTTACAGGGACACCAAGTACATAGTTTAAGTGATGTCAGCTTGACGTGAAAAAGCAAATTGACTTGGGTATTAACTTAATCTTTATAAACGTTTTCTTCTTTAAAGGAACAGTTCGGTATATAGATATTCGTTCAGTTTCTGATGTAAACGCCAAGCTAGTTAGGCAGATACGGTTTGTCGGTATAAACCAAAGTTTTCCAGCCGTCCCTAAACACCACAAGGGTATAGATTACACCTGTTGAATCAAGGTGTGAATAACTCCGGTATTGACGACCTTTTATCTATAGATAATATATACCTGTAATGTCATTAACACCATACGAAATGACACACACCAAGCGGGGAAGACATTCTATGATGTATTCAAAAAATACATTTTGAAATAGGCAAAAGTTTACTGTCGCATATACGAAAAGTATTATTAAATGAATGCATGTATTTCATGACAAACTGATGAAGGAAACATCGATAGAATTACTTTAATATTATTTCATGGTTCATGTTGCCTTTCATTTTATTTTGACGTTTTGTCGGTTGGTTTGCGTTATAGAATTGTGGTATATCGTTTTTCTATTGAAATTCACAGAAAATATAATTTATTTTTTTAATATTTTTCATCTTGATTTTATCCAATTAAACCGAATTTTAAGGTAAAGAGTCCGACCACTTTTCTTACACTTTTCTGGATACAGCCCTGAACAGTACTCTTTCTGTTAACTTTGTGTTTTGTCCTCGATATTGATACAAAGGTAATCAAATGATGAAAACAATTTTTAAATTATATCTGGTAATGAAGAAAAGAAGAATCATAATATGCCATGATCGATAAGGCAGTGGAGAAGTACTCTAGTTTATGTTCAAGAAGGAAGAGGTTTTATTTCTTAAGGAAATTATAATAAAGCTTTAACTCCTAACGACATTCAATGACGAGCCAGGAAGATGCCGAAAGAATCGGAGATAAACATTTTATGTAGTTTACCGGTTTTGTACAGACAAGTGTATAAGTTAAACAACATGTATATTAACGACATAAGTAGTGTTCTTTGTTCTGTAGTTTATGTTCTATCTATTGTGTCTTGAACAAAATTGTGGATTGCCTCGAAATTTTAACGAATTATAATATCCGCACTGTTGCTGTCACTTCTTTGCTTTAATATCAAATGAAGGGTGCTCATTTAACAAATATTCGTTTTCTTGGATTCAGCCTAGTTTGTATCATGCTATCGTTTTTACTCTTAAGACATATGGTATGAGTATACTATTTGGTACATTTTGAGTGATGTTTTGTTAAGTATTTTATTGTTATAGAGAAAATCTGCTGAACACAAATAATTCAAATTAGGAATATGTGGCGAACGGTCGTTATGATGGTATAACTATACTACGTCTCTCAAATTGTGTTATATTACAGTTAGCAGAAGACGCTTACCCTGCCGGAACACATGGTCTTATTCTCCTTGTTCTTTTTTAAGGGTCTCCATATAAATATTTCATTTGTTCATATTTTGCCCCAATTGTTATTGATTTTGAGTCCGAATAAAGGTTTTGTTGACACTTCGGTATTCTCTCGTTGTTGTTGTTGTTGTTGTTGTTGTTGTTGTTGTTTTTACAAAGAGAACTTAAAAGATAATGTATGATGATTGTGTAAGTATCTGTTGTATATTGTTTAGAGTATATACATTTTTCTCCAGATGTCTGAACAGCTTGCGTACAATGTCACACTGGCTATAGTTATTTTTTATTCTTAACATTATTTTCAAAATAATATTTTTTTTACGT
>JAUMHH010217424.1:0-12375 GCA_032359455.1 Chlamys rubida | reverse complement strand
AATGCCAAATTATAAACCCCTTCCAAACACAAATCCACCCCCCCCCCCCCCCAAAACAACACTGACTAATATATAGGGTAGTGAAACATTCTTTCAATGCACAAGTACAATATGAAACCTGTTCTTTTATGACATTAAAACTGGCAGTATCCACAATAGTAAGAGTCAGCAGGCTCGTAATATTGATAATTTGTCAACAGTTAGTGCCTCAAGCCCTACCAAACCTCCAAAAGTTTCCCCTGGACAGATTGGTATTGAAAGCAGTGTCATTCATAAGACAGTACGTACACCAGGCATGGCCCCACTGCCATAACCCTTACCCCATATTGATTTCCTGTGGCTCATGCTTTTGCATATGCGGAGCTGTGAGCTACGGCTGCTGTCTATATAGGTAAGACCTTACATCATCAGTGTTCAATAATTCAACAATCCAGGCCTTACAGATATATTTATAGAAAAAATTATTACAACATCACTCGTAAATATTTGCTTCCGAATGTCAAGTACTTTACAACATTGTGATTGTTAATTTACAATTTTGGTCTTAATTACTTAAAGCACACTAAAGAATTCCATATTTCCAGTTTCACAGAAGTATATATACATCCAAATAATATCAAGTTTGTAGATATAACTTGTACCTTTTACTAAACTGGAAATGAGAATCTGTCAGTTGAGTCAAATAGGGAACTCTTTCGACATAAGTACAAAACTTCATTAGGTGCAGAGAAGATTTGAAATGTTACATAATACAGAAATTAAATGTTTAACATTTATTCTGCCTTATAACGTAATTTATAAGATTAACATCGTTGCTATTGGATGCATTCTAGGTTCATATATAACTCATCTATCCCCCTGCCCAAAATTTTGGGAAATAAATATGCTTCAACTAATTTTCAACCAGGTTGATAATAACTTCAGGACAAATTTTGATGAAAATAAACAAAGGGCCATAACTCTGTACAAAGTTGGGCACAGACCTACAATCAAAACTCTTCTAACTCAAGAGGCACTCGCAAAATTTGGCAATGTAGGTAAGAGTAAATGTGATTCCAGGCAAATCTAACCTCGTGGACAAAGGGCCATAACTCTGTACACAGTTTGGCACAAGACCTACAAACAAAACTCTTCCAACTCAAGAGGCACTCACACAATTAGGCAGCTGTAGCTAAGCACTAAAGCAGGCAAGAGTAAATGAGATTCCAAGGCGAGAAAGTAAATAAAGGGCCATAACTCTGTAAATAGGGCCTAGACCAAATTTCAGTATGCAACATTCAAACATTGTGCGATGAGTATATAACAAGAGGCCCAGAACAGGTCAGCGAATTATAATCAGAACATCAGTACTGTACTATACTCTACCTGTGGTGGGCACATCGGAACTGCTGTTCGTCATGACAGAACTACAGTTACTGCTCTCATCAAAGTCTGAGTGGCTGGGACTCCCCTCGTTCTGCAACTCTGTAAACTTGCGTTTGGACATCCTGGTGATTTAGGAAACCACAGCAGCAGTTCAGCCTTCTTCAAACATGCCCGTCATACTGAAAGTTACAATATCAATCAGTGAAATTAGTTTAATAACTTTCAGAAATTATGTGGAATTTCCTATTTCAATCAAATTCAGGACAATACAACTCAAAATGTCATTGTGAAAGCACATGATCACAAAGACAAATACATGTCATAAATGTTTTCCAAACAGAAACTATCAAGTGATTAATTTATGACCAGCCATTTGTGAAAGAACTCCTTGGATTATAGCAAGACCTTTGAGAATGGTTCGAGACATATTTAAATTTTTAATATATTAATATATCAATCTCAAAATAAGTTACATTGGATTCATAAATTTTAAATAACATACAAAAAAAATTAATGATACATGTATTTTTCTTTCTTCAAAAGACCAAAAGACAGACAATAAAACGACAACCAGCTGACAAACAATTAATACAGATCTATATTTGCAATAGTCTTACAATAAGATTTCTAAGCATAACACATATTACAAACACCAAGCACTGTATGTAGGCTTGAAGGTTATACTTCCGATACATTCTGCGATGAAATGAGGTCAGATTATAAATTCAGACTTGTCTGGTATTATCATATTAATTATTCTTTGTTCCATGAAAAGCACTGCACTGCCTTACAAAACGGCAGAGAAAAAAACCTACTGAAAATACAATCAAAACTGCAAAATTTCTTAATGAGGCCGATACATTTATTTAGTAAATGAGTTTCAATAAGTGTAAGTAACACATACATCATGTAACCTCAATGCATGCACAGCTGAGGGACAAGAGAGGCTGTGGCATTGTATTGATCTGCTAGAGTGAAAAAGCAGAATGCTGTGCGACAAATAGATGAAGAATTATTGATTTTTCAGAAGTTAGTCCTGGGTCCCTTCTCTCAGACATCTATACTACCATCCAACAACAACACTAAACTTGGCCTTAAACAGTAGTCATGGTAACACAATCCACACCATTTCTCCTTTGGATTCTCCTAGAGGTATCACTGAAACTTGACATCATTCTTACATGTGAGGTCGCGGCACTGATTGTACCGTACATAAATTAGGGGTATAAAGAAACTTCCCTTACATGGACCATTTTTGTATATATATATATATGTATGATGATCACCTGATTACCTACATATACATTGTACAGTGCCTGAAATGAGGGCCAGCCGAAGAGTGGCCCGAAAAAAATGTTTGGGCAGGTAACAAATTTGAAGCACTGGCCCAAATGACATGTTGGTGGCCTAAATAATTTTGGGAAGAAATATTTCCACAGCATTTAACACAATGCTTCAGCACATTTAAAATTACATATAACATGAAAATCTTTGTAACATGTAAAACAGAATAAAACATTATATTTGTAATCCTTCAACCCTAGACCTAGTTAAAACCTTGACATGATCCACTCCATTCAGGTCTTTAGTATTTCCCAAAGAAATACACAAAACTCGCACCTCAAAGAGGACATCCCTGGCCGTATTTCTTCAGAGCGTAAAGAAGATCGGTACACTTGGACTGAAAAATCATCACATTTTCTAATATTTATTATTTACCGTTCATAATAAACCGTAATCACGGACAGTTCAATTTGTATCGAAGTAATGACAACTCCAAAACGTACTGTCCCCAAGTTAATGTGAAAATTTGTTTTATTCTCAGATCTTTAGACAGTTGCCCAAACTCTTTTTGTTGAGCCAGTGACTGCCTCCCTTTTGACAACTTTTGGTCGCCCGAGCAAGACTCTAGTCGTCGATGGCGAGTGGCCATGGGCGACCGTCCATTTCAGGCACTGATATACCTTGTACCATTTTTCAGGACCATAGTTAATATCATTAGTTTCATGTTTTCAATTATTTTTGTTTTTATTCTTACAATTACTACCAAATTATGATAAAAATCTATAGCAAAAGCTACAATTGTCTCTGTCAAATGTAAATGTACCAATATCATGGTTCGTTTTGATAACCACCACTATTCTTAATCTTATGTCAGGAGGAAGAATTTATGGCACAAGTGGTAAACGGAGAAGATGAAATGTTTCATGATCCATCTTTACAAAGAATTAAAGAGACATACAACCTATTTATTACATGAACATTCAACAACTAACTTTTAAATTGACCGATCAAGGTAAATGTATATATACTCTCACGCAGACAAATAAATTAAAATGGTTTAAACTGGAAAGTGTCTGCAAGAGATGAATGTCCACGCCGCAATGTTAAATTAGTTTCAGTATTTGATAATATTCTATAAATATACTCAACAAAAAAGAAACCCATAATTTTATTCTTAAATCAGTAACTTTTTATTGCTTGGTATGTTTCCACAAAATTTTGATATCAAAATAAGGAGAAGATCAATCTCTTTACAGTTAAAGAAATGTCTGCGACCTAAGTAATGTTTAACCTTAAACAATAACTGCTGAGTGCAAGAGTGATACCTCTGTATAGGAAAACGACACTTCCATATTTGATGCATGAATTTCTGCTTGAATTCTCTTATGCATAGAATTCATGAGAACATTAATTTGTCCTAACATAATTTTGTTCCATTCTTCCGTCAATGCTGCAATTAATTGTACTCTGTAATTTGGGAGTTTTTGACGTTTACGGATACGTCTGCCAAGGTCATCCCAAAGATCTTCAATGGGAGACATGTTGGGACTATATATGGAGGCCATTCTAGAGGCAAAACTTTGTTTTCCACGAGAACATCACGGCAGATCCTGACAAAATGAGGTCGAGCATGGTCTTGTTGGAAGGCGAGGTTGTGCTGTCTAAGAAGTGGTAGATATGTGGTTGGAGGATCTGACCTGTCTGTTCCTAGCAGTGCTGTGATGTTTGCCCATCCAATCAAGACAAATCAGCGTCGCGTTAGAGGTGGTTGCACAAATGGTCGGGGTTCATTGATTCTTGCAGCATGATAGGTCGACCATGTATGACTATGCCTATATGGTGTGTTATGCAGTCTCAGTAGCATTCTTGAATCTGTTGCACAGATACAACAAGCAAATTGCAAGGTCTTGTCGAGCCATCATTACATTTTCGGACGACCGCTCCTGGGATGGTCAGAAACTGACCCAGTGGCACCAGTGTTCTCCCCAGGCTGTTTTAGCATAACGGTACCGTTACGCATGAATTTTGAGACGCTACGCATCACCATGTTACCGTTACACATGCATTTGACCGTTACACATCAACTGACAAGTTCTCCCAAATCATGATATATATAGGTCTAACCTCTTCTCCCCTTTCCAATTAGACTAGCTTTTTATTGTTCTCTACGATCGACACCCTGTCCCTGATCAACGAACTCTGCCCTGCGGGTAGATTTACCTGTGGGGATGTGAACTATATATGTATAGGTGTGAAACGTGAACAATAGACCACAATTACCAGTGTGTAATACGTCTAATTATAATTAATGATGTCTGTAAATTATCAAGGCTTCAATCTACGTTTTGATTTTCATAGGTGACTGACAACAAAAATAAGAAATACAAACACTGAAGTTCAGACAGAAGCTTTCAGTAAAATGCCAAAAGTCTGCTGACCTAGCTTTGCTGTATTGTTTTCAGCCATCAGATTTTAATGCTAGAAATAAGTAAGCTATGTGAGAAGCTTTTATCAACAAAAGACTGTCGATACAACTCTTGGAAAACTTGAAATAAATTTGGCTACAGTAAGATAATTTAGATAGATCGTAAGTGACCAGACTGCACGGGGCGGCCATGTTGTTTTGATAACCTGAATAATGTTACGTAACTATCCGTGATGCAATGGCTTTTGAAACATGGACGAGGAGCGTTAATCATTTTGGCACCAAATTTATAAATAGCACATGGTTTTCCCAGTTTGACAGATCATGACAATAGCAAATATTACACACTTTTACTGGATAATTACAATAATTCAATTTGATAACTATATCATTATTTAAGTTTATATTGAAAACAGCATTGTTATAATACATTTTTTTGTTTACTTTTATGATATTAAACAGCTAGGCCTGGTTCATTTCATAACTAAGGGATTCTTTTTAAAATATTGAATTTAAAAAAAAAATCATTGATTTAAAAATTAATCAATAATTTGTCAAAATAAATACCTTTGGTTGGAATGTTATTATAATTTATTTATCCTCAGACATTTAATTTATTTATTTTTTACATGATATTCTTGGGAAAATAATGCTGTAGTATAAATTTACTAAAATTATATATCCATTTTCTTAAGTCAGACTATTTGTTTTGTAGAAATTAAAATAATTAATGATATAGAAAAAGAAAAGGGCAAGAAAATGAGCAATAATAATGCAATGTCAAGATTAAAGTAATGCTACTCTTGTTTAGAGTTTTCTTTCTCAAAGTGGCTTCGCGTACGATTGATGGGTTGCGATGCGGAAATGTCTCACAGCGCCACGTTGTGATGAAAGGGTTAAAAAATAGATGCCATAGCCCATCAAAAACATTCTGGGGAGAACACTGGCACGGTAACGTGTAAAGAGACGACTTATCGCAGACTGGGCGATACCAAATTGCAATGAGTCAACCACTTGTCTATGACTATCCAATAACATTGCAATTGCTGATCTACCTCTTATTCAATGGCAAAATAAAAATGTGTGTATGGAAAAATGATGTGGTTATTATCAAGAGTAGTGGAATGAATATTTGCAAAAACAAACATGCCTAGCTTTGCCGGGTTATGTGATTGGGACTTTACGATGTTAACAAATTAAAGCCACACAAGAAATTGGTCACCATTGACTGGTTTTAGAAATCTGTATAAAGTTTAGGGCTGGTACGGGTACCCAATCGAGTACCTGGTTGCAGTTCAGTTACTATCCGGTTAGCAAATCTACGTACCCAAAAACTGTCCAAAAATGTAGGTCAATATTTGTCGATTTCCCCGCTTTTGGACGTGGTTATGTTATTTTTAATACTGAAAGGTTTGGATCATCTGTACAAATTGATATATAGATGTTATTTTGATTTAATATGTGAAAACTATCACTTAATTTCTCATGTCCCTGTTCTACTTCTATTCTGTCAGACTGTTATTGACAGATGTTATCATGGTTGTGATGTTTTAAATAAAACCCCTGCCACGTCAGCGAAAGCACTAACTACAACAGGTACACTTCAAAAATTTACCAATCAGCTATGAATACCTTGTTTACTTTTTTATTCAAGTTTTGACAACTTCCATTCAACACTTTCATATTTGACTTTGCTTTGCCTCACGGAAAGTCACTAACTTGTGAAAATCGCTAAAAACATTAGAATTTATTCCGAGTGACCAGATGTTATCATAACTTACATACACACCCTATCTTCTCCCATTCAAAATCTGTTTAATCATAATATAACCTACCAATTCTTCTCTTTTTCTTTTTTAAAAAACTGATTCATCTCGACCGGACCCAGCAAAGTCGTCTGCACAATATGTCAATGACTTATTCTTCCTATTTTAGACAGGGGCCTGTGTGTCTTGTGAATTTGGGAACATATCACACAAAAAGCTTGAATTAAGGGAAAATAAAGCGATTTTTGCAAATGTTTTTTTTTTCAAAAAAAATAAATAAGAAAATATTAAGGGGAAGGTGCCTTTATATGATCCCAAATTCACCGAAAAAAATCACTATATGTGGAATTGTTTCGTGATAGATCACTTGGTTATGCTCTATCAGACTTTTAGTACCTTCTACAAGTATGAAAACATCCAAGAATTCCAAGAACTTAGACTGTTCCATTTATTGGAATGACTTTCTGACACGTTTCTACATTCGCTTTAACTCTAGGAATAAATCACCTTGTGTCGTGCGGCCCATACAGAGGTAAAGTTGTGCATCGATCAATCAGAAACTATACGCAGGATAGGCATGGGCAAATCTCCTTTTTAACCCCTTGTCAAAAGTGCTTGATTCCAAATGTAATTGTTGGGAGAATGATATCAAACTGAGTAATATATTATAGTATATGATCACACAAGTTAAAGATTTTTTTGTTAAACCCACCATCGTTTATGCAATTTAACGGATTCCCATCACTAGTATGATAACAGCTTGTTTATGATTATTTGCATGTGTAAAATGTTTAATAATAGACAAAGTTAAACACCTAGTGGATACATATTCCGTCTTTGCGTATTGCAGAGTTATCTTCTCTTGTGATCAGGTATTGATTGTTACGCCATTGGTTTGTGTGAGAAAATTACGTCGTTTTCTCAAAAATTTACGACGTTACTCTCACAAACAAATGACGTAACAATCAATACCTGCTCACAAGAGCAGATAACTCTGCAATACGAAATATAAGCTTTTGAAAAATATTGCAATACGTACAGCAAAATTTCATTTCTGTTTTCCCTGTGCATTGTGATATAAAGTTGTTTTACGATAAATTGTGACAGCGCTAGCAACTCATCTAAAGCAGCATCATTCCAAACACTGATAAATAATATAACTTACATTAATAAGAATATATATATATATACTTTAAGGAAATTATGGTGTAATGACCATAAGGTTTTGTCACACACAATGTATATAAATAATGTACAATAACAGTTGATTCAGCAATGTCATCACATAAATATTTCTTACAATGAAGCATTCATCAAGAAATGTGAAAGGCGTATGCCTTAAATTGTTGTCCAACTAAGCAAAATCCGGAATATTTGACAGAATGATGTCCAAAATGTAAATGATTTATGGGATAAAAGACGGAGTGTCACCTATATAGATATCTGGTTTTGAAATCTATTCTGCAGCTTTAATTAGAGCTCCTTAATTTGTCCAGATTTAGTGCTGTACATTTGTATGTCAGGTTGTATTTGATAACCATTTTTTTTCAATTCTGGTGCGTTATCTACCTTTCTATTATAAGTACATTAATATATGTATCTCGCTACTTGTAGTTTACTGTGGTTCAACATATTCGAAGTTCCTGTTCTGAAAACATGAAAAGCTGTGGAATAAAGAGGATGATAAAAAGAAATCCTCATGGCAGATGGCCTTGTAGAACTGGACAGCACTATCAGTATCCTGACAGCTGAAATAGGGGCATGTGAAAATCAATAATATTCAAGAAAGGCCACAATATTTCAGGACTTCTGAATGAAAGGAATAGAAGAGTTATCATTCACACTTTTCCATGATGACACCGACAGTCAAAAGTTAAAAAAATGTTATGAAGGATTAACATAATTCAAAACAGCGAGTAGGCAATGTAGTAACTTCCTTGCTCGTCTGTATCTATTAATTTACATAAATCAATAAAATAACCTCATTGTAATTGCGAGTCAATACATCGACAAAGGCTTAATTGGGGATCTAACTTCACGCGAGTCTATTGTCTTCTGTGAATAATGTCAATAAATAAACGCACGTGGAGGCATGCGTTTAGGTGTTTTCCTACTTTCGTTTATGGAAAGTGAAGTATAGATCGTTGCCTTGTCTCGCTTTCACCAGACAGAATCCATTCACCTTTCATGTGCTAACAAGAAAATGGGAACATTCACTCCGTACTTACCTATTATTTAGAAATGGACGAAGGATGAATATGTCACGTAAGTCTTTCTTGTAGTACAACCCGGTCTGGACCATACAAATGCAGCACTTTGTGTACACTAGCCAGAATTAATGGGCCTGAGTCGCGATAATTGTGTACGGTCTCACTAAGCCGACCATAAGCAGCCGCACAACAAAGCGATTACACCGATACAGTCGAACATCCGCACAAAATATAGTACCCGGAAGGAAATAGTGCGTTTGAAATAACGAGGCATACTTCGTGTAAATTATCAACAATACATATTGAAACGTATCAAATAAACTTCAGATTTATCATTGAGAAGGATTTTTTTAAGTAAATCTGAAATGTTTATTTCACTCTATATCACTGCGCGACAAAGAAGCTGAATCTGTGCCAACAACTGTGACGTCATTGTTCCGCGACCGATCCCGTTTTATTTCCTAAAATGGACGGACTGGTCTATTGTAAACGGTCTATTAAATAAAGACTGACTTTGAAAACTACTATTTGATATATGTCAGAAAATTTATGAACATGGAATATATTTGTTCCAATATCGTATCATTTTTCAGAAATATTTTACTGGAAAAGAGCATGTTAATAAATAAAATGGAAATGCCTTAATCGTTTACACCCCGATATTAATATCGACTCTACCTTTGAGGTCAAAGGTGACTATATTTTATGCCTATTGTTTAACCACGTGTTTAGTTTGTTTTGTTGACAACTCAGCAGTCAAACGATGGGAAAGGGCATTCTCGTCTGAATTCTGATATAACGAATTTATTTAACAAAGGAAACTGCGATGTAGGACTTGCTATGTCCATTCTAAAAGGTAAACTAAGGCATTGCAATGGTCTAGCTATGGCGAATGAGACGCACATGTCGAAATTTCCCGCCGGATTTTGTGGTCACGGTATTTGATTGCACTGAGTGGTCTTTGATCTGACACACTGACACTTAAACGTCTATCCAGAATGTCAACAATCTCACACAAATGACCTACATTTGCATCTTAGCCTGCTCTAAAGATTATTTCGTTCCCATCAAATTTCTTTAAAAGTAAACAGCTTACTTTACAGCTATAGGCTGGTCTCATTTTGTAAATTTTGATATTTTTTCTTCGCATTATTATCTGATTATAATTATGTTGCTAGAAACCTGTCCATACGCTTGGCATATTCTATCAGGTCTTCGAGTTTAGCCTCATCATATCAGGCGGAGCCAGATAGATAATATTATTTAATGTTATTTCAATATTTGTATTACATCAACTTAATTAAAAGACACGTATTAAACGTTATCAGCTTCGATTGTTCTTCAAATTATGAGAAAATTTTATGCAAATAAAAATGTTTTAAGATATGAAACCAGTGACTTTGAAGTTTACTATCCCTAGATTGAACCATATAGAGCTTTTGCATTTCTTCAAATAATTAAAGACAAAACTAAATATTAGATATGTGCATTTCACCTGTTAGGGGCAACATTCTTTTGCACTTTTTTGGGAAGAAGACATGGAAATGCAACACCTTTCTTTGCATCTATTTAAATACAGGAGTCTGAAATTTCTATCACAAGAGTCTGATGTTTAATCAATATAAGTATAACAGTCTGTAAAAAAAATACCCTATACTGTATAGTGTGTTGTTTTTTTTGTAAACGGTGTTTTTATATTATACAGACTGTTATATACTTATATTGATTAAACGTCAAGACTCTTGTGATAGAAATTTCAGAGAAACATTTCACTTATTATCCAGGATGTTTTGAGTTAGATTTATTCATTGAAATTATAGTCTCTGCACAGAATATACGACTATCCACCCACTTCTAATCTAATTCTGAATTTGGATTATCCAAGTCTGTGGTCTCGTTTCACTGAGCTAAAGGGAAAATTCCCTCCACGCGAAGCTAGAAGGCAACTAATTAATCCTATGTACAATTAAAATCTGCCATACATAAATGTCATAGTACTGGCATATTAATTTTTTGTGAATAATTTACATTTTGAAGTTATTTCTAATAGATGCCGCTGACAGAATTATTTGAAAAAAAAAAAAAATCCATGTATATATATATATATATTCTACAGGAAGATTGAAGTTGAGTGCATTAATGGCAAAGTACAATGATTCTTATATTCGGATATCTTTTGATTGTAGGGAGAAAATCTCTGGAGAAGGTGAGATCAGTTCACTTTGCTGGAGTGTCATTGACTGCTATTGAAGAGAAGAGTGAACCTGATCCATCCACCTGTCGATCAGATATGAGCCAGCAGGTTAGTATACGTACAGCACCAATGGTAGCTAGTTTATTGATGGGTCTTATCATTCTATGGTAAAACATACTGTAACTTTGGACCCCTAAAATTAAGCATTTTCAACCAGTAAATTTGCTTAACTATTTCTATTTGCTTAGTTCTGATGATTTCATTTAAAAGAACAGCTCAAAAGATGCAATTTAAAACTTTTAAAAACTGTTACCGCTATTTTGTTCCTAGAGGTACATACACAAAAAAAATTATGATTTAATTCTGACCATGCGAGGGGCCGTGGTGGACAAGTGGTTAAGGCCTCTGACATTCTGCTACTACATGTACTAGCCCTTCACCACTGGGTTGTGGGTTCAAGACTTACATGTACATGAACCAGGTACTGACCATAGGTCATTGTTTTTTCTCCGGAACCTCCGGCTTTCCTTCACCACAAAATCCTGGTTTAGTATAGTCTAGTTTAGTATCAGGATGTCACTAAGCAAAAAGAAAAACAATCAACTTCTAAGTCTGGTTAGCTTAACACAATTGTTATGCAAATTTTAAATGCTAAAAAAAACTCAAGTACTGATATATGAATTGAATATTGTCCGGAAAATTTCAAATGTTATCAATGATTAAATAATGCTTTCAATAAGCAGGCACTGATGATAGGCTTACTGTAAACAATGCTATGTAGTTCGGACTCGAAATCTCGAGTCCAGGTAAAATGTATGACCAGCTTTTGAAAGACTTCAGGTTTTGGGTAACCTGAGTTAAGGTGACAGTGTATTGCAGTAGCATACTGTATACAGGGAAATTTTCACCCAGTCAAACTTTATGATACTGTTTACTGATATTTGCGGTAATGATAAATTAGCCCTCATAACGGAGGGCGCAAAAAAGGCAAAAATTAAACTGCAGCGAAAGTTTCACGGTATACAGTATATTCTAACACGATTCGTTTGCAACACGTGTTTTGATTGGATACGGACCATGTTCTAATCTGCGATAGAATCATGATCAATCGTGTTAAGCTCCTCCCATCGC
>JAUMHH010217413.1:0-11209 GCA_032359455.1 Chlamys rubida | reverse complement strand
GATCTATACTGATTATGTTCTATCGTACCTACTGCTTCCATCGCAATACTTGGGATCTATACTTATTATGTTCTATCTTACCTACTGCTTCCATCGCAATACTTGGGATCTATACTGATTATGTTCTATCGTACCTACTGCTTCCATCGCAATACTTGGGATCTATACTTATTATGTTCTATCCTACCTACTGCTTCCATCGCAATACTTGGGATCTATACTTATTATGTTCTATCTTACCTACTGCTTCCCTTCCGACTTCGTAGGCTTCGTATGACCCTGACTGTTGTGATGACGTAAAACCACATGAAAACAAACAAGCCAATGCGTACTGTCATACATCTCCCTGCCTTTAATACTTACAAGGAAATATATTCAAAAAGCCTAAGCGAAGATTGATTGCTTTGTTCAGTATTGGCGTCCTCGAAAAGTCATGTGAAGGCGGTGTCCACGGCTTAAAGGGTAACTCAAGGGTCAATCACTGAAATGTCTTAACACATAGGGATGGCGTCCCGCCCGGTCCCATTACCCTCACAATGGGCTCACCATAGTTGCTTAGGGGGAAAGTACGTAGGAGACAACAGCATAGATCGATGTCCTTCAAGGATTCTGTCCTATTCCACAATAAGATATAAGAATACTCAACGTAAACATTGGCTTCAACAATGAGGGTTTAAATACAAGGAGCGTGTTATATTCCTGAAAACCAAACTTTTCACATCGCTGTTTGAAACGTTGCCAATACTTTATTTGAATTAAATACAAAACATAGTAAAATGTCATTCGCTTGTCAATATTGTCCAAGAAACAATTGATAGTGATGGTGTTATACACTAACACAATTAGCCGCTTATCCCGTTAATTTTTTACACCTGGTCCTATATAAAACCCTTTAGCGCGAGCAATGACATATTACCCCACATAAATATGTGACAACGGGATACATCAAGCGTGTGAGAGACACGGAAATAGCTGAAGCGTGTGCGGGACGCGATCATGTTGACCTTTAGTTAATTGGACGGGCTGTCCGCTGAAGTGCAAAGTCAGCCGCTAAATCAGAATCGCCTGGAAGCTTGTGGGCGGGATCAATAATCTATTTCCTCCAGTCAAGGTGTCAGAGATTCTTTGTTGAAATGCTACAGGGATTTTAGATGGATAATATATACAGTCAATATCGCTCTATCACAATTAGTAGATTATTTCTGGTTCCGACTTTAACCTCTTTCATTATTTGTCTATTGATTCCCAACACTGATCAGGAATGATTCTCTCTGTAAATGTCACATACCATGATATATAGTCCTGTTGTGATATTTGTATCTATCTTTTCTTTCCGTCCTATCATATTTTTTATTGGCATGGTTAAACCCTTGACACGTCGAGTGATTATTTGTTTAAGGATCTTTGTTTTGCTCCACTGTGATTTGTTCCTATATACAGTTACCTCCCTTTTACTTCCGTTTGGGTATAGCTGTAGCACAACTTGGACAGCACACTCACGTTAACCGGGTAGCTCAGTCGGTTAGAGCGATTGTTAAAACAATATAAAGTCCTGGGTTCGAATCCTGGTTTAGCCTCGCTAAATTTGTTACACTCAGAACACTGTTGTTGATTATATTTCCTTCGTTCATCTTTGTTCTTCCTCATAATAGTCCCGTAATGTATGCCTGTATTAGGTTGAAATAACTTGTTGTACAATCGATTTGTATATAGTACAATAAACTAGTGTATGCCTTTCTTTTCAGTGATGGTCTATGAAACCTTTAGCCATGCCGGAAACAGTGTTTGGCAGTGGTACGGCGATCCATAAGTGTGGTTTTACATTACTCGCACAAGTTCTTCCTTATATCAATAATGTCCACTCAACGCCATTTTATCTACACGATTTAGTAAGATGTAAAAAGGATACAGCGGAATGACATTTCATATAGCCACACTGTGGTGACAACAAACACGAAACGCAATTATTTTGAACCCCTATATCAACCAATATTCCGTCTTTGCATATTGCAGAGTTATCTTCTCTTGTGAGCAGGTATTGATTGTTACGTCATTTGTTTGTGAGAGTAACGTCATCAATTTTTGAGAAAATGACGCAAACCAATGACGTAACAATCAATACCTGCTCACAAGGGAAGATAACTCTGCAATACGCAAAGACGGAATAGCATCTCCATTGTGATCACGAATACATTGTTGTTTATCTATTGGTAATGATTACCTTATTTATTTTATTTTTTTTTATCAGGGAAATGTTTGGAATCGTTCATATAATAGATACGTGTTATTTTAAACTGGATCGGGAAATATCAAATCGATGACGTTCATTAAACCAACTAGAGAGTATGAAATGTACGCGTTTACCGTTGTGTTTGGTTTTCACGTCATAGAAATCTGATCTTACAAGCTTAATGCTCGCCAAACAAGAAAACGGGATTGTGACGTTCGAAGCTGTTTGTTACAATGTCAGCGTACGTGAAAGTTCAGAAATGTCATTGATAGGCCAAACTGTCGGCTCATTTGTAGAAAACATCACGTAATGGTATTCTAAGGGATACAGTGATATAGTATATTCTGTATATATTGTATGTGATACATGTGTAGATTCGGGGAGAGCAGACCAGATGTATCCCAATGCATGTAACAGACGGATATTGTGGTGCTTTTAAAGAATTTACAATTGTTTTATTCTGCGTCCTCGGCTAAGGCCAAACAAGCAAAATATGTGTTTCCAGTAACATGTTTAAAAACATTTGGGTATACAGGCAGCTAAATCGACTTATTTTTAAGAATAATGCCGATATGCTTTGTGTAGCAGATTGATCTTAACTTTTACAATGCTTCTCCGAAAATTTACTAAAATTGTTTAGGGTAGGCACAAAAAGATAGGGTGGGTAGGGTTCCTGGCAAAATATTGTTTGTTTGACCTTGACCTTGGCCACATTAAAGAACGACATTGAAAACATCACCATTAATCTGTTGCACAATTTATTTTCTCATCTGATTTTTCGTTCCGGCAGTTTTTACGTAGGCACCATTACTCTCGCGGTAATGAAGAAAAACTGACGTCAGCGACAATGGTGTTACCATGTGTATGTAAATAAAAACTTCACATCTGCCAATAAAGGTACCAAACATAAAACAAGTATATATTTATATTCAAGTATACATCAACAACGCAAAATATTAATCTTATATCACTAGAAATGAAAGAACAATGTATATTGGAGAAACACAGATTTATTGACATCGAATCTCCTTTAAGGCCTTCGACTTTCGTTCATACTAGCTATAACAAACGAATTACGAGCTAGTGCATGTTCTCCTGGTGCTGTTGACACGTTTCCGGTCTCGATATGAACATTACAGGGTAACAAAATTAAATAGCAAAGGCTATAAAGGTGATCAGTGTTGACGGAAAGCCGAGTTTAGTTCAGTTTTGGTGACATTTATCGTCGGCAGTGGTGTTGGTGTGAATTTGTGTGGGCATAACTTGTGATTAAAGTGACAGGCCTCCGTAAAGCGTTACATCATTGGATCCCCGGATGTTCGCCGACCATTTCACTGTGTTACGTGGTTCAACAACTAGCTTGGGGTATTCAAGTACAAGATGATTACCGTGTATGTACATTGTATTATGTACAGTTCAACCATAAAGATGGAGGAGTTTAATTGGTAAAACCGTTTTATTACTTCAGTTTCTGCTTTATTATACAGGTAGCAAATAAGCCATAGCACCACTTGGGATCTCATCTTTTCCTTCACATCTCTACTCTTTCCGTTCGGCGATGTTGCTCTAGGCTACCGTATTAATATTATCCCGTCTGTTGCGAAGTCGTTAGATCCTCTACAAACACGCGAACAAACCATGTAAGTGACGTTAGGCTGTTCCAGGAATATCGTTTACATGGACGATAAATACATTCTAAAATCGCAAATACCTAGAGTTATTGTATAAGAATATCAATAACAATATTATTGTTATTGATATTATTATTTATTATAAATTGAGAATGTAAGTATACAAAATGTACGTATTGAATGGATATTTTTGAGGAATTCACCCCAGTAAGAAAGCCAATATGTTGCATTCATATTCAACATGAAACCCTAACCGACTCCATGCAGTAAGGATGCAGCTGATTTGAGTGTCTACAAGCATGAATTTAAACAACAACACACGTATTCAACTATAATTCATCCACTAAAATTGTGCTAGACCCGTTCTCTTAAACTGATCTTAACGTCAATGTATGCAACACGTTGCTTAATCTTTCATATCAGCATAATTGGAAAATAAAACAAGATGTATGTAGGTGAATAAGTATATTGGAGATATCTCGTTTTTAACGTATCTTTGCAATTCGTTATGATGAATGGAAATATCATTAGAACCTCAGGGGAAATTACCGCATTATATATATACATGTACATACTGAGCCGTGTTTACGATTATCCTAACCAGCAAGCCAAATCATTTCAACTGTAAACGGAAGGGAGATGCAACCACCTTTTTGAAAACAAGTCACAGTATTGTGTAATATCCATTGTTTAATTATAAGAAAATTTATATAAAAAAGTTCCGATTGAATATACTGTATATATATTTGAACACTATCGTCTTATTATGATACTAAATGCTGACGTCACACCTGAAGATTTCGAGGTTCAACATGTATAATAAAATACTGCTTTAAGGACTCACACAACTAAATCAGCCAATCAGCAAATGTTTCATACGATTGTAATGCCTACCTAAAATTTGTTCTGCCGCTGAGTAATTTAAATGGGTAATTGTTGACATATTTTACATTGAATGAATTCTATAGATATTTAACTTTAGAACAACGTATAGTTTTAGTAAATTTTAATATGTGATGGCGGATTGATATGGGGTCAAAAGTCAGGGGGTGTTCCCGTCTCACTTCACCGGTTTGGCTTGTAAACATCCGGTTGTCAAAAGTAGACGCATGGAGCGCTCTTATATGCCACTAAACTCGCCAAAATGCCTTTTGGAGCCTTTGTCAGGTATGGATCTATGAATCTAGACAATTGTCAATATTGTTGAACTTCAAATATTAAAGCATATTAGCTCAAAAACTCAGTGATAACATAACGTAAATTATTTAGTTGTGTGAGCCCTTTACGCGGAACGTTATCTGCCTACACGATATATTTCACCTTATCGTCATGAACACCTGTAGGTGAAGAGTCTCTTCAATATTTCTTCATCTACATGTCATTGTCTCCGGATTAATTTTAACTATTTAATGCATTTATATGGTGGACATTCCGAGGAATGGACGGGGGATTCATACCAAGGGAGGTAACTCTTATAATAACGATGCTTAAACTCGTCCTGCTACAAAACCTGCTAGAAGGCCAAAGTATGACATACTTTTAGTTACATCACTAGCTGTGAACGTTAAATCACACACACATAACATCATCATCTGAAATACTAACTCAAAAGACATACAATATCTCTGTCTGAAACGCTAACATACAAACATATTTCATCTATTATTGAAACGCTAAATCACAAACTCAGACATCTCTATCTGAAACGCTCACTCACAAACATATTACATCTCTTATTGAACGCTAACTCACAAACATATTACATCTCTATATGAAACGCTAACATACAAACATATTTCATCTCATATTGAAACGCTAACTCCAAAACATATTTCATCTCTTCTTGAATGCTAACTTACAAACATATTACATCTCTATCTGAAACGCTAACTCACAAACATATTACATCTCTATCTGAAACGCTAACTCACAAACATATTACATCTCTATCTGAAACTCGAACATACAAACATATTTTATCTCTTATTGAAACGCTAACTCACAAACATATGACATCTATATCTGAAATGCTAAACTCACAAACATATTTCATCTCTTATTGACGCTAACATACAAACATATTTCATTTCTTATTGAACGCTAACTCACAAACATATTACATCTCTATCTGAAACGCTAACACACACACACATACACACACACAATACATCTTCATTTGAAATGCTAACTCACAAACATATTACATCTCTATCTGATACGCTAACTCACAAACATATTACATCTCTATCTGAAACGCTAACTCACAAACATATTACATCTCCATCTGATACGCTAACTCACAAACATATTACATCTCTATCTGATACGCTAACTCACAAACATAGGACACTGGTCAATGTCAGTCATCGGCGATGACTCCCATGACTCCCCTGGTAATAAATAATGTACCATTTAAGGAAACGCAACACCAAGTGATTAACTCAATGGCATTAAAACATATCATAAAACAATTTAGCTTATCTGTGTATTCTGGTGTCTGCCAAATAACTAATGTGATACGAAGACGATTTCCCTTGACGATTTGGAATCCCAAGAGACGCCTTCAAGTTTAATCTGAATGACATGTCTTACCATTGAAAATGTAGCATTACACCCGACTTTGACACGCTATTTTAGCCACAAACTTCCCAGATATGCATGAGAATACACAACTGAACAACGCAGAAGGTACAGAAGAGACAGGAATGATAATGTCGATGCAATTGGGGCAGCATATCAAATTTGGTTAACTCATTCACCCCTGGAATTTCATAATGAACTATTCCAACCATTGAATTGGAAGAGTTCAAATGTGTCTGCAGGGGTGAATGAGTTAACAGATGTCCCCTATGAAGAGAACTTATTAATTTAGTTCAAGCATATATTGTATTTCTATAATCTATATGTGCATCTCATAATGACTTGTCAAAGAACTTGGGGCGTTATGGGGCATTTTTGGTCTCATAAAAAAAGTAAAAATTTCAGCTTGAATGTATTTACCAATTTCTGTTATAAACATCACATCGGTTAATCGTGGCTATCTTCCATGTTGCATTTTATTTCCAATGCGCATTCGTAGATGCCCTATGCAGAAATAGCCAAAATATGGAGTGTTTGGACAGTTAGCATGCAGAAATGAAAGCCTCCGCATGTGACAAACAAAAATTACTTTCTGCGAATGACGACTGGTATGACAATGTTTAAGCATGTCAAATATGTATTTGTTTGTTGCACGCGGAGGCTTTCAAAAATTGAAGAGTGTTTAGATATTCACGCATTTTATGATGAAATTACGGGTGTATATAACACCCCTTGTAATGCCATATTTCATAAACTAGTTGTCGAATAAATTTGAAATTTCAATTTGATACTTCATTAATTACTGATTGCGAATATCACAACTAATTCCAAATCCCCGATGAGGTCGAAAAAGACCCTTAACTCCCCTTGTCCTTTACATCAGGAACTTTGGAGACAATAATGTACAATTTAGGCTGCCATTACCGTTTATTGATGCAATTAGATAAAAGATGCCGCTTTCAACAATTTTGTTAAACATTTATATTGACATTGTCTGTATACATACATTTATAAGCCTGACCAATTGTTTTGTGAACACATTAATCAGCATACCAAACACATAGTTTTGTTTTTCTTTCTTGTTTTCCGCATATATTTCATGTTAACATACAAATGTATGTACACATCATAAAGAAATGAGTATTCTCTCATTATCGATACGCACAAAATCTTATAAGGCATAGCTTATGATTTAAGTTTTTTTATGCTGTATTAATTAGTACAGTCCAGTTACCATTTCCTTATAAATTGAGAGAAATACAATAGTGTTGGCTATAGGTATCGATGACGTATAATATTAACATGTAAATGAAAAGACTTACAAATACGAGACTCCATAACGTACTGGAATACAATCTATATAACATATCTTTTGAAAAGTTAGGAATACAAATCATATTTGTGGTTTTCAAGTGCAGATGACTGCAATGAAGCATGCAATCGCTTCATTTGATATGCTTGTTTGATGTGATTAAAAGACTATGTAAGTATTTAAATGATGAACTGGTTGCACCGGAAGGTGACATGACCACGGGAATAGAGGTAATCAAAACGCATTATACATAGCAATACCAGACACGCACTTTTTAAAAAAATGAATAAGGGTAGATAATCCCCATTGGTGTATGCATTAGTACATTTTTCGAATGGTATTTTGCCGCCAGAGCGGTCATGTGATCATCTATGTTCCGCCATGAATAAACCTGGAAACTTGATTGATCTCCTCTCGTCTGTTTAAGGTAGGTTCTAGTCTCAAAAGTCTTGTCATGTATTATGAACACTTTACTGCGAGTAAGAAATGTACGGGTAATTTATATAAACCATATTGTGTATGTGAAATTAGTGATAATATTCGGAATTTCGACATTTTGTTGAGCATTCGAAGCGACGCGAAAACAGGGTTGTGTCTCATAGATTTGTAGAGATATGTTGGTTTTCTAGGATCGGTACTAATTGTAGACCAATTTAAGTACGCGATCTTACGACTTTAACCTTAATTTTTCACTTTGTACAGTTGTTGGCGCATAAGTGCTTATTTTTAGTAACAGTAAGACCATAATGCCTCAGTCAAATATGGCTGCGCCCATATGTAAACAAAACAGGTGTAATAACAACGCGTTGAGTTAGGATGTTTTGTCAACAGGGCCGATTGTCTTATACGAAACTATTTCAATATTATTGAATAGCTAGGAAAATGCAGTGTGATATAGTTTAATTAGGGTCATTCAATAATTTAAAATGTACTTTACCAAAAGTTGAGTGATGTTTAGATCTTTTGAAGTTGTCATCTAGAATTAATGAAGTTTTTACAATGTTAAATCATTACAAATAATACTATAGGTCAGTGCTTACTTATTAGGGAGCATTACAAGTCTGCATGGTTAATCTGACAGCAATAATTGACGTCTAGTCAATGTAATGAGGAATTTAATTGATATTAGTTGTTTTGGTGCAGTAAATCTAGTCAAAATCAAGATTATACTGTTGTATTATGAATGTATGTGTTATTTAACTCATGAAAGTAATAACCTTCAGCAATGTGTATATGATATTGTCTTATGGAAGTATTTTTGTTTTTCAATAAATCTGTGGTTTCAAATACAAATTTGAGGAAATGTCAGTAGATAGATTGTACAGGGATGCAATTTTAAAAACTGTCAGTAGATGAGATTGTATGGTTATAGTCAATATTGTTTCGATTCTTATAAAATAGTAAAAAAAAAGAAATTAATATTCCAATGTGATACAATAATCATATCTTATTACTTGTAGTATGAAAGGATGTTGTTACTTGAGATGACATTGGTTGCTATGGATAACCATGGTAACAGTGTTGTATTGGTTACCATGGGTTCCAATATCAGTATTATACCCAGAGATAGATAAATGACATAGATATAAGCTCTGAACTAGCATTTGATTATGAAGTATTTTCACATTTATTGTAGAAACTCTGTTTGTCATTCTATATTTTATGTAAGCACGTGAATATCTATGTTCCACCATAAATATACCAGGAAACTTGAATGATCTCTCTCTCTCTCTCGTCTGTTTTAGTGTCCGATGATTCCACCCGCAAACACGGGTAACACGTGGTATGGATTGCTTCCCTTGTCTCATAAACCAACCGTCTTTTCTACAATTATCCTTACTGAATTTATAAAATTGCATGTAATTTGTTGACATAAAATGAATGCATGTACATCGTCGTATGACGAAAGTGAGAAAGATGTGTAACCTGATATGGTATAATAGTATTTACAGACATATATGTTACGAGATCGGAATAAGATAGTACCTATACAACGTACCATAATAAGTTAATAATACAGTAATATCCCCTCTACTCATCTGCACCGACCACTATCCGAAAATACTTTCATTTACTCCAAACTCCTAGCTACATTGTCTTTTGTTGCAAATATGTAGTCATACATGTAACTTGTCAGACAGTGAGGAAAGAATAAACAGCGCGATTGATGTTATGTTTATATTGTATAATGTGACGCAGGCAATACACCTTTACTAATACAAAGCACGATACTGATTCTAGATACACCTTCCTGAACGCCTCACTTATATAAGCACTACTTAAGTATCCATAGAGAAAGTCTTATATCAATACACAGGTAAACAAAAGCCGCAACAAAACGTACAAATGTGACTCATAAACCGCTGGATATTTCAAATGTTTCATACACATCCAGCTTCTATGTCTTATTTCAGTATAACTCTATCTTATATTAATTAACTACTTGCATATTGACATGAGAAAACTGCCCAAACAATTTAATAAAAAAAAACACCAGTATGGTATAAACTGGGCCAATATCGACGAACTAGGCCACAACGAGATCAACTGGGCCAATATCGATAACGCGCCAATCGAACGCACGCCATAGAATTCTGAACATTTCTATACTTATCGGCGATGACTTCCAAAAATGGCGAAGACATGCTAGCGGTTTAATGCAAGACATTACTAGATACGAAGTGTTAAGCGAGTTAAGCAAAACATTGCTAGATGATATATTACTCAATGGCGAATTCGCAAGGTTGTCTGCCCTTTTCCCTGTTCAGTGGTGCAAATATCTCGGGAGGTACCATAAATATCAATGTAATGCCTCCCCAGAAAAAGCGAAGTACAGTCAGTCTCTGTCTAATTCACAGGAAGAATAAAATATTCCCGCGGTTCGCAGTAGAAGCGGGAATAATTTGTCTCGTGCGGCACGAGCAGCAGAAGGCTGTCACGGGTACTCGGGTGGTAGATGTTGTCAGCGTGGTCATTTCTAGTCGCCTACTCGGGACGTACGGTTCATTCTCAGTGGAGCGAGACATCAACTGAACAATATTTTGAAATAACTGTTATTACATTTGTTGAATTCAACCAGTTTAGTTTTATTATTTTAAGATTATAGATTTCCATTAATATACAAGTAGTTAATTAATAACAGTGTCATTAATCAGCTAATTCCACATCGGCCAAGTTATTAGGCATCGGTCTGTCACATTGGCCCTCGGCCTGTGGCTTTGGGCCAATATGACAGACCTTGGCCTAATAACTGGGCCAATATAGAATTAGCTGATTGATAACCATATAGTTAAATTAAAAAACTAAAGCATTAAATATTTAATATGCCAATTTCATAAAATATCTTCCACTTTACAGATCTAAGAAAAGAGGGGAAATCCGAACCGGTCAAATATCTATTTGGCGTGAAAATGAAATCTGGAATTATATTTACGACATGCCTTTCAAATTAAAACC
>JAUMHH010217412.1:0-27295 GCA_032359455.1 Chlamys rubida | reverse complement strand
TTGCGCGATTGATTTTAAGCTACTCATGGTGATATAGGATGGGGATTGCCAAACATCACATTGACAAAAATGGACTTGAAAACGATTCTTTTGGGTTATTATTAATATAAATTTCGATCCAAAGCGTAGCCTTAGCCGTAGTGTTAATGGAGTTATTAAGTTTGAAATAATTAATTACATATCTTCTTAAAGGAGGGTGTAACATAAATGGTCTTATTTATTGATGATTTTTTTTGTTTTATTCCCTGAGAGTTGAAGTTGTACTTTATTTCATAAGTAGCATATATATTATGAACGATCAATTTGATAGCCAATAATGTAAAACCGAGCGAAAATATCGTCAAGGTGAATGGCAGGGGGTAGGGGTCAAAACGGCACCTCACCTGCATCTCTTTTTCGTGCATTCTCACTAATTTAAGCATTGAGGTTGCGGTTTTTTCCCCATTTTCATTGGGACATGAACAGATTTATTTTGCAAAGTGTATGGATCCGCGTATTCTTTTCATAACCCGATTAAAATGAAAAAAATCCACTTCAATGTTTATAAGTAATTTCAATTGATTGTGCAAAGAAACCATAACAAATAAAGTAGATAAATATTTTTTTTAACTGTGGCATTTTATTACGTGCACAATACTATAATGCGAAAGTAGTTCAGGGGGGCGTGGCTGATATTGTTTCTTTCATAGAACAATGCAAATAATTTTTCGACCAATCATAATTGAGGGTTTGGAATGAAAACAAAGACAAATTTAACTAAATATTTGGTAAGAATGTTGCTGTGATTACGTGTATATTTATTTAAATTTCATGTAAAACAAAGGCCTGTTGAGAATTTTACTGATGTCATACATATCGACCACCCCGGGAGGCTTCGTTCGATTCGTTAATTTCTAGAACCGCAATGTTGTGACGTTGATAAGTTCAGTTCAGTTCGAAATGATCGAGGTGCATAACGTTTTCAACCGGCGAGTATGCACTATAGATTTACAGTTCTTGCGCGATTTTAAAGAAAATTGAAGATACATATGTAGGTTTTTGTCTACGCTTGTTGGTCAACACTGAGAAACGGATCAGTCCTTTTCTGCGAGAGAAGAGCATTAAAAGTATCCTTCTCTATGACCAATAGTCCAGGTTTCTATTACACGATATCTAACAGACACTTTATGTACGAATACGCAGATCTTAATCACGATATATATGTACAGTTTGCCAACATTGTCTTCCACACCAGAAAGGAATATCCTGCACCACTGACTTTCTGTTGCAGGCTCAAGGGGGCTATAATGTTCTGACAGGCGCTGTCAAACAGGCTTCCCTTGCTTGGCACCCTCTCCACAAAATGTTAGCAATCTGACGCTATCGGTGATAGAGAAGCATGCACACGAACCATCTATCTTATCCTCCCACGGAGAGCGCCATAAACTGGGCGGTAGAGGTCGGGAGGTAAATGTTCGCTATTGATTGTTAGCTAGGGACGGAAGTCTGTATTAGATACAACTTCGCAGAGTTAATATAGGAAAAGAGTTAATATAGTAAATGTACAGATGTAAGTAATCTTCTTTAAAAGTGAAGGTGAATAATATGTATGTGTATAGAAGTGGTACATTATTGTACTTCCGGTCAGTTCAATCATCTCCGTGGGTGGGGATTGGAGTTTAAGGAATGTAACGGAGGTATATATAGAGACAGAGGGAGCAAACTAGGGAAGAACAAAGGCGCGAGAGGTAGGAGGAGGGGGGAAAAGCACGAGGGAGGGAGCAATGCCTGTTGTACCGATGACTTAGAAGGAACACGGGATAAATCAGACGGAATGTACTCATGACTATATAGGTATTGCAGAATATTTTTCCTCCGATCACACTTAATCATATCCGCTGATCTATGGTTATCCAAATTGAAAGTACTGTTTTTGACAAGTTCGTCGAGAACCCAGCTTATACATGTAGTCCAATAATATAACCTGTCTGAGGACCAACACAAGTACCGGCATTTCGTGGTTAAATACCCATGTAGCTGAGACATACAGTACTCTTTAACCCTAGAATACTGTAAACAGGTATACAAGTAGCTTAGTCATTACGTGTATATAGTGATAAATTGCCAAATTTAGCCATGGTAACCTGCATAGGTACGAGGACCCATCGGTTATACATTGTTGTCATATATACTGTACATTATACACTGCCGTCTTTAGGCGTATACGTAATACCGGTGGAATCCGCGAACAAGTTAAGGCTACAGTACATATAGTACCTAATGGGCGAGGACCCGGCTTATACATGTAGCCATCCCTGTTACTGGGGGTAGCTTTATAATATACGAATACGCCGAAATGACAGATGCATTTGATATAAAAGACAGGTGTCATTCACGAATAGCCTTGATGGGTAAGGGTGTCTTTGTTAGGAGCAGACGTGCGCTCATGTGTAACGGAAGATGGCATTCACGGGTAGATGGGCACAGTGTCTTTGTATGGGGCACGCGGTGAGAGAGGGAGGAGAGTGTATACACACAATTGATACACACGTGGTAAGGACCGATAGCAAAACTTGAGTGTCACATGATACACGGCTAAAAATAGTAAATAATAGCTACATACATGTAATCTGTGTTAGACGGGGCTGAACCTGGGAGGGACATGTCACACAAAAAATACGAAAATGATCATACATGACAATGACACTGATCAAATCACAAATGGCATTGCATAACGGTATATTACAGACGTTTAATGTGACTTAGCACTACTGGTTATACACAACATGCATAGTTACCATACCTTATTGTCAGCACTGTGGGTGTATACACACGTGGGTCTTCATTTCATGGTCAAAAAATAAACAATGAACCCAATTATGTTGGCAGTCTGATCTGAAATATGTCACACACACACTGGCAGCAAGGCTATCTGTGTGTGATGTACCCCCTGGTCGCTACAAGGCAGCACATAAGAGGCTAGGTATCTCGATAAGGCGAAGCCACCGATCACAGACGAACAAGAGATCTTGCGACGAATGTTAAATTATCGATTGGTTCGCTGGCGAGGTCGAACACACAATGCTTGCGCTAGACGGGCATCAACCAATAATGAATCTATATTGAACCGCGTGCATACATTAACATCTGTGAGTGCTTGAAGGGGGTTGACTAGCAACATGGATATGCTTCAGATCTCGACAATATAGCGGTAAATTAGTCATTTTCATCGTCAGTTGTTCGTATGACGTTGTTTCCGTATCTCTGTCTGTTACACAGAAAACGGAATCATACCAAAGCCGGGCGTACATACAGTGTATGTGTATGTCATTGCATTCATTCACCGGCGGTTTGTTAATCATTGCAGGAAAATGAAACCGGAAGACGTATCAGGACAATGCCGTTTTATAAACACAGACTACACCATGAGTAAGAAACATCGCCTGGCGATTGTTTACGGATAACAGAGGTAAGTGGTATTTCTTATAAAGCCATTGGCTCACTGGAAGCTTTATATGAAAGATAGTTATACTAATACGCTAGGTTTGTCTCGGTCGGAACATCGACGATTTTTATGATGAGTGTTTGTATCTATTAACCGGTTACAGAGTTTAATCACACGGCATATAATGTACTTATCTCGGAAATTATCTGGTATTAATCATGTGCTTATAAAGTACTACACCACACGTGTGTATTGTATTCATTGTGAACATGTTATTATCAGTGCTAGTGTATTAAGACAAAAAACTTGCAGAAATGTATGAAAAATTATTTGGTAAACACATGTGTTGTCATTATTCTAATATGACTTGTAACGCGTGACATATTATAAGCATCATTCATGTCTAGGGATATTTAAGTCCCATCTGCGTGCACATTTCGAATCATATTGGGATCGATAACTAACGAACGCATGTTAGTTTATCTTTTAATGGTCGATTAGCAGCAATGCGTAGCAATAGAGCGTGCGTTTAGCTCCTTATAACGGTGGTCGGACAGTGTGATATTGACCGGTTGCAGGAATGATTTGACCGCGATCTACCACATATTTAAAGCAACCATTTTGACCATTTAATAGTACGGCTGAGAGTCTATTGACAAAATATTCAATTTGAAGCTAAATCGATTCAGTAACATTTTTTAAAAGTTGCAATAACAAAACATTGATCCCTATCCGGAATATCTCCATTCAGTTTGACCCATTAGATATATCTACCCCGGAGTTAGTATTAAGCAGTTACGAAATAATCGATATAGATATCCCGAAGTTATTTACATACATTGTATGATATCTGGAACACTACAGTCATTGTGATCACAATTAATGTTTAAAATCATGTATTCGGGCGACAGAACCATCACAATAGATCAATCATTGTTTATTTTCATTCAGTAGGACACAAACGATATATCTTCCCTCAAGTATTTATCTTAATAGTTACGAAAATTATCGATATATATATATATATATTATAAAAAGAAAAATTCTCAACAACGAGTCTTTAGTACTTTCATCTCTTCTAGGAGATTCTTCAGACTGTTTATTTGAAGTATATGTTGTGACGTCATAAACTATATATAACAAGTTATTTACAAGCGGAAGCATGGTTGGAAATCTGTAGTTATTCGGACATAAAATCAAATTTTAAGCTTTTGATAATTATGTATTCGGGAGACAGTCTAACCTAACCCACAACTATTAACGGAGGGAATTCCAACAAGATTTTGGAAGAGATTCTAACTAATCATACTTGTGTTGATGACAGTGTATTTGGGTAGATATTCACACATTATGTTACTGTTTTCAACACTGTATTTTGAAGAATTTCGAAACAAACACAATTTTGTTGACGGCAATGTATTAGGATAGAGATTCTACCCAATTACACAAACTCTGCACGACACTGTTTGATTGGGAAATGTTTAATTAAACACTTTACATTTGAAAGTGCTGTATTTGGGTAAAAGTTTCCAGTAAAACACAATATTTTTGTCAACACCAATGCTAAAAACACTGCATTCTGGCTATAATCTGAGGCAACACACACCTATTGACAGCGTTGCATATATGAGGTGAGATTCTATATAGGGAGACATTCGAACTAAACACGCTGTTGTTGACAGAAATGTGCTGGGGCGAGACATCCTTGTAATGAGAACGCACTGCGTTTCTAGCCTAAGGCAATTTTCTAATTTAACAAACTTTTGTTGACAACCTTTTATTTGTAAAGAAATTCCCACTACATGTAAACACTATTGTTCACAAGACTGTATTTGAGTGAGATCTTAACAAAATACATTACATTGATTCAGGTATTTCAAATAAAAATACTATTGTTGACAAAACTATTTTGGGGAGAGATTCGTACGCGTGTACTCTTGATAACGGCAATTTATGCAAATGTGTTAAAGATAGATGGTCTTAGATCACGTAACATTGCTTTATAAGGGTAGGGACTCTACGTTTGTCAATATTTGGTCGGTCTAGAAAATCTCACACTATATTCGGCGACGGTAGTTAATGTTTATATTTTGAACAAAATACTAGTAACACACATTCACCCGTTGTTAGGAAGGCTATCAGTATGTAGCGGATATTTGTGTTTGATAACCCGCTGTATTTACATCCAGATCGAGATATTCTAGACCCTGACCCCACACTTAACAGTTACAGTTTAACATATACGGTCGTGATCTACAATTATCGATTACTCCTTTCCATGTGTCCCCATTGTCTTTAGTCGTCCTTGCCACATGGCCATTTCCTATCCAATGTTATCTTGATGTTGACAGAATATTTCAAAAGAGGAAGAAAGCAAAGAATTCCTTAAGTGGACAAGAGTTCGTGCTGTTTGGTCAATCTGAATGACAGCTGGTTGTATAAAGGGAAGGGTTAAAATGTTAAATGGGTTAAAAAGAGTGTGTTGGGTGTTGCGTGTATTAACCTTACCAGACGTAGACCGTCATTTTTGACTACCGATCAAGCTGGATAAACTCTACTGATAACATGAGTAATAATAAAACAGAGATACGCTGGGGTTTATAAAACTTCTCCGTAACTGATAAATACGACCGGGAAAAGTACAAAAAAAAGTTTGACCCACTTACAACAATATCTAGTTTCTGGCTAAAAATATTGCTTCTACGTATTGGTACATTTATCATAAATTCATAAATATGTGAAAGTTATCTATATATGTTTTTGGACTTGATTTTAATGACATATAGTAATGACTCCCATGTCAAAATAATCGTCTCTAAATATCATTGAACATGTATTCGTTCTTTTTTAGATTAAACTAAATGATATCATATGTAAATGGGAGTTTTTGACAAAAACATTTTCTAAACAGCAGTTCAGAAAATAAAAAAATTAAATATCTCTCTAGTCTTTCAATCATTTATTTGATTTTAAAATGCACGTGCATCGATGCATGTAAACGTTTAGGTCACTTGTACCCATTCCAGATTAGCGTATGTTGCTGACCACCCAGAATACATGTAACTTTCACGTGATCGATGGAAAAGTTTATGTACTCTGTGACCTATATATCAGACGTCATTATCGGGTATGAATGACGACAGCACAGATAATTGTATGATTCATCTGGCTGTATTTACTCTGTGAAGATACTGTACGCACTTCATAAATATTTTTAACTAACTGAAATTGTTTAGAGGGAAATGCATATGTTACTGTATATTATACCCATTCTCCTTTAACAGCGGGATTTTAACGTTAATTTTTTGAAATACCGAACGCGCCTGCAAACGTCGTTGACGTTACAATATTTGAAAAAGCAATGCTTTGTGCAAACGCGGACGTGGACATGCACATTTGCAGTCCCTCTTTTTCTCTGAAAAGGTGTATTCTTGGTAAAAACATAGAATCTTCTACACAGTTTCTCCACTAAAGTGTAATTTGTTATCTATTTTAACATATGTTATTGAAATGCATTTTAATTTTCAAAGAAATTTGACTCCTCAAGTCATTTGGGTCCTCTGTCGATTTATTAACGTCAGTTTCCAGCATTAAATAATAATACGTTATATGTGACTACGGTCGGCCCTCAGCAGGCACGGGCGTTTTCTTCAGTATTCACTGCTTAGTAAACATTGAAGAGATCAACCTAGATCTGCTGAACCAATTACAATACATGACATCTTCACATTTTCAATTTTCTACACATTTTCTCTAAGTTTTCCATTTCTCGTATCTCTCTTGGCACAGCCGAACAATTTGTTTTAACGTCTATTCTAGTACAACCTTATACAATCAGTCCATGTCGGCTTAGAGGTGTAGAGCGCTTACACCGTTAGAACCATTTCTGGCTGACATCCTGCATTTGGGAATCCTATTTTGTACCTTAAAACAAGATCTTATATTGAGTAAAGTAAAAATACAATGATAGTTAGAAGATTGTACCAGAAAAAAGCAACTATATACTCCCTAACGTTGCATTCGGTGAAACAGAAAACATTTGGTCATTTGTGACCTTCGATATCCCTTCAATATTAGATTCACATGTAACCCTGATTCTATAAAGAACCTCCCATACGCCATTACATATATCAGTTGCCACCTACATGCAAGCAATATGATTAAACAGATCCTTATATTTTCCTATAATGTTATAATAGGTTTCTGGCACTCATGATCAAACGTGCCAAACAAAGATTATCTTACAAAATTGAGACGCACAAAATGTCAGATTTTATGAGATCGATCGTAAAACAAACCTGTTTGTGGTGAAACAAAGATGAAATATGACAAAGGCAAATAAATCTATAACAAATAGTTATAAAGGCATCCGCGACAGCTAAGCTTGATGTCAACAATCGTTTAAGAAATCTATAACTCGACAATATTGTGTACGCCTTGAGATGCAAATAGCAAATAGAGCTATTATAAGACGGGGGAGGTTGATGACGGCAGCAAAGTCACGATCAGGGGAGCAATATGACGTTTATCTGTCTACAGATTTCGAACCTGAATTCCCAAAGCAAGAAGATATTGCTATCTATGATGGATACAGAAGAAATGTTAAATGTTGTACTGTAGTTTGTCCAACTATTTGGTTTTACGTAGCAAGAAGAACATTTAAAGCAAGCTTTGTATTTAGATGTTCACCAATGGCAATACCCCATTTGTCTCTGTTCAGTATCTCAACTTGCATTACATATTGTCAATTTAGATAGCTCAGTGAAATGTTTATTTATTTATTTACTTTCATGTTTTTGTATCAACAAGCTAAAACAGCTAAAATCAGCGTTTCCTTAAATCGTATTTGTTATACTCACTTTATGTAACAAAGTGGATGACTCTGTTGGGTAAGAAAACAATATCTATTGTATCCAAAAAAATCATCTGTAACGTCATAAGAGTGTAAATAGGCACTTTTCACTTTTGTCTCTATTTCTACATATGTTTCAAAATACTTCAGTGATTGTTTGACCTTTCGTATAACTTGATGAGTCCTAAATGGACGAATTTGACATATGGTACAATAAATGTTTACATTGTTTGGCTATATACATCGACAAACAATTGTTTTAAAATATATGCTTCCTTAATCTGTATTTCTAGTATTTGTTCCGTTAATAATGAAATGTATCATTCTGTTTTATGAGTCATATATAGTACCCCTTTACTTCTTATTTCTTTTTACATTGGTATATTAGATACATTGGCCATTTATTTTGGAATATATAATAAACAAGTGTCGTGGTACATTAGGTTGATCAGACACTATTATTTATGTAACATAAGGTGCGATTTGAGATTTACAGGCTTATACAAGACCGCAGTCACCCTCTTATTCTTAAGTGTAACATTTGTACTACGTGTACGTTTTAATGAGATGTTCATGAAGTTTGATCGAGGTATCGATACTGGTACGAAGGTACACCAGTTACAGCGAGGAAAGAGAGGTATTCCGGTTCATTTCTATCAATTATTGACACTGTTCATTTTGTCATGCGAACACATTTTACTCTGGTGCCAATTACTATCAATAATTAAATTGTATTACTTAACCGGGTTAGAATATCTGACATTTTGTTTAGTAGATTTTACGAGTGCAGCATCATCAGTTTGACATTTGATTGAAGACAGAACAATTGCTTTACAATACGGTTAGGTAGGTCATTTAGGAAATTTTATATATACAGGATCTTACATGAGTCTCCATTTCGTATGAGATTTTTATGAAACGAGTCGTAGAATTTTACAATTTAGCGAGCCTCTGGCGAGCTAAAAATGAAAAATTTGTGACGAGTTTCATAAATTTTATATGAAATGAAAACGAGTGTAATATCCTTTTTATCACATTATCAAGATTTGTGGCATTTATTTGTGTAAAACGACAATTTTCATGCAACCTTGAAATGTAAAAAGCCGCCATTTTGACTCCAGTGCGTAAGTCTGTGACGTCATGTACTTATCCTAGGCATGACGTCACAATACTTACAACCAATCACAGGGATGATGTAGGTCATATTACATTAATTACGTTAATACGCTATAAAATATGACATGGGTATATTCACTGGATAACACAGTACATTATGTGATAAAGCAATATTTTACAACGAAAATTCCCCTAGCATGTCATTGAACAGCAATGGAAAACCACACGGGTCCTATAGACTGACATTGGAAATACCACTCGGATTCGATTACCAAACAATGCATCTGAAATGTCATCAACGTACGTGTAAATACATATTAAAAGGAATCGGCGTGCATATTGACGCTATCGACGTATATCGGGTTAATGAGATATCCCGAAATGTCACCCTCTTAGGAGGTATCGGTAAGATTTTAACGAATGACACATGGTTACCCTTTAAACACCAGCATATGAGCTAGTGATATCTGTCAAATCTCATAAATTAACGTAGATTAAGCACAAATATCTACGAAATGGCGCAGATACTTTCCGTTTCTGCTGAAAGTTTCTTGCAAACAAACCAGAATACATCTTATAAGGAACGTTATAGAAGTCATAAAACTATATAAGTCGCCACCTACGAGCAAGCAATATGATTGAGCAAGCCAATATATTTTCCTATAATTCTAAAATGGGTTTCGGGAAGGAGGACATCTCAAACGTGCTGTACAAAGACTATCTTACAGAATTATGACAAAAAGCTCAAATTTAAGTAGTTATAAAAGCATCAGCGACAGCTAAGCTTGATGTCAACAATCGTTTAAGAAATCTATAATCCGACAATATCTTTAACTCCTTGAGATACAAGTAGCACGTCAAGCTATGGCTTGTGGGGGACGATGGCAGCAAGGTCACGACTAGGATAGAAACATAACGTTTTTCCAGGATTTCGAACCTGAATTTCCAGTGACAGAAAGATATTGCTATCTTTGACACAAAAACAAAAAATGCGTAATTTTAGTCTATTCCATTTGTTTATATTTACATAATCAAGAGGAAGATATGACAGCAATTCAGATGTTCACCGATGACATTACAACAGTTTTGACCGATCAATATCCTAACTGAATAACGGAACGTATTATTCCGGTTTAGATATCAGATATCGTTCTGCCAGATTTAGATATCATATATATGGTTCGTTTTGTTAGCAACGAGATAATCTCGACACGACAATGGATAGTGACAAATCATCCAATAAGGATGGCATGCATTTCATATCTTGAATCTTCAAACCAGCATACGTTGTTGTATACATGTAAATTGTCCATAAAGCATGCATTAAGTTCTCAAGGACAGGTGAGACAGACGAAATGGCACCAAGCTGTCCTGAAAATACAGCGGTAACATCAGATAAACAGGTATTCCGGTTCACATATATCAATTATTAACACTGTTAATTGTGTATTGTCAAACACATTTTTGCTCAGGTACCCATTACTATTAATGATTAAAACTGCCTATTTGCAAATTATATCACCAAGAAAGGTTCGAAAGAATATTTTACGAGTAAAACATCACTAGTTTGGCATTTCATTTGAGACTTAACAACACGTTACGGTCTGGTAGGTTATAAATGAAATTACAAACAGCAATCACACGGAGAATCCACCCACCCACCCACCCACCCACTAAAAAGAAGAAGAAGAAGAAAAAAAAGTTCATTGAGTCGCATTAATATGATAAACATGTGTCTTCGACTGACACTCCGGGATGTTGACACCTTATATATGTCAGTCATTGACTGTGGATATCGAGTACTTACCATTAACTGACATAGTGAAATGAGCTTTGGATACATATAAAATGCTGGCAACAGAATGAAGAATACTTTTTAAATGTTAGCGAGTGTCTATGGATATCTACCATAGCTTGTGACAACACAATGTGTTATCAACGTGCACGAATAATGACAGTTACGGCAAGGACACAATCTTGATTTAATGTTTTATTTCCCTCACTCAGAAAAAAAGAAACACCGGATAATGATACTACAGTACAATGCATTAATCAATAATGAACTTCGATGCCTTAACCAATTGTTGGTGTCAATGAGAATTCCGCTGAATATTATGACTGATTTCAGATCCAAGTCAGGTATTGTCTGACAATCGACAGGACCACCAATCTCCTTTGCAGACAACATGGCTGCTTCAATACGCTAGTTTAATGATTCAATCCTTGATAATTCAAAATATAGAAAACCTATCAATCATAACCGCACAAATTGTATGGTCCAACATGACTAAAAACTGTCAAACCTATCGATATAAACAAGGCCTACATTTTATCTTTTAACGATACAAGGAGAATAATGGCAGAGTATATGATGCAAATATTCATTCAGCAACATAATTACTTTCTACTTATACATTAGGAATGGTTTGCAATAGTATGCCACGATAGACGTGTCTATTGTATTTACTGAGCCATAGTTTCATATGAAGTTTGTTTGTGCATGTCAAATTCGATTTGGCCGATTACCCAGTGTATTAGATGGAAAGAAGGGACTGTTGGTATTTTTTCTTTTTTGTTTTAGACACCAATTTTAAGTGGTTTTGTGATAAGTATGAGACAAACCAGTATTTGGAAAATGTGAATTATTCAGATACAGCTTCTGTTGTCCTGCATGACTTCCTTTCCCCCCAGAAACTCTGCTGGCTGTATGGATATGCACAGTTTCGTGAGTCCTGATGATGATTGCGTGGTCTCCTCGGATATGTCGGAGTGGATCAACTGACAACTAGTCACATTGTTTATAGCAAGGCTTATATGTTTTATAGTTATATGTCATGCGCGTTTTGGAAGAAGTTTGCACAATAGAGGACTACAGGGTGTCGTATACTGTCTCTAGAGCCTCATCACGTAGGTAATGGCTAACATCACAACTGAATGGCGGGGTTCTGCTTATAATTACATTTCATCATTCCTATAGATAAGCTGGCTGGCTTCTGAACCGATGCATACATATACACAATACTAAGGGTTCACCGCAGACAACACGGCGTTCCCGAAACAACAGCAGTGGACGTGAAATACCTAGTGTTATTCTAAAATGTATATGATTTATACCGCTAGAGGGACAGCGGTAAACCTATATCACGTCACCTTTTGGCTACAGAGCCATATGTTTAAAACTTTTATATTCAATTTAAAACAATTGAGAATATGCCAGTGCTGTAAATTCTTCATTTCCAATGATAGAAACATTAATTTTTATTGCGTAAGGTTAACTATATTTCATGAAATGAAATGTATTTCTTGTCTACAGCAAACTAATTTAATCCCTTTTATTAAGAGCATAGTTGAGATCCGTGGTGTTTTCATTCGGTGTTTACCTATGCTAGGACGAAGAAACCTTGTTTGTTTTCCAAGAGTTGTTATGAGTACTCCAGGCTTAATTTTGAAATATGTATGATTATTTTTGCAAGTGTGTCCTTAAATGATTATTACCCGTGAAAAATATTAACTAAGTAAATGTGCTATTTGCAGTGACGTGCTAGTTGTTTTTATGCTAACATTGTAAATATCTGTTAGTTAAAGAGGCATACAGGTTATGTAGAGTGAGTGATCAAACATATATATATATCTGTCTCATTAGTGTTGACATGTAGTATATGTAATTAAACCCGTAGCTTTCCGTGTTAACTGATGCCAGCGATAGACCAATGAAGCGTATTTAAGCACGCCCAACAGAGCTGTAAAACTTCATCTTCAAATCAATTTGAAAATTGTACTTCTTAAACACATAAGTAGTGCTGACTCTAGTGACAAGTTAAACGTCTGGACAACGAAGTGCCTATTGCCTGTACAAATATAACTAATTTGGTAAAAAATATTGATTATATGACCAGGAACATTGCCCGTGCTGATGATATTGGTATACCTAAACCTATTCCATATCTATAGTCGTTATACGTTACAGTTTTATTATTCTAAATGACTATTACATTTGGCATGTAGCTAAATCGATAGTTATGGCAATTCCATTTCAATATGTACCACGGAAACTTCTGTCGGAGGGGAAATACTTGCAACTCAATATTGATTAGGCCATTTGACAAGAAATGGGGTTAATTTTGTCCTGGCTTACATGTTGGGTTCGATCAATTCGTTTCATGCAACTGAGCCCATACGAAAACCACCGAATGGTAAAAAAACATACATACTATTTGCATTGCATCAATGATCGGCGGATTCAACAAGATATCTAATTTATGTAAACCCGAAATAACAAACTGAATACAGATTGTTACTGGAAAGGTATGCTAAAGATATTTTACTGTTGTCACGAAGACATATGGTTTGCACAATGGTGTTTCAGTATCGGCTTCTGTTTTGCTGCGTTACTAGTAGTACATGTATACACCTATGTAAGTAGGACAACCATGATCCAAGACATATTCAACAGTGTCTTAAAACGTCGGTGAACGTTTACTTTCCTAGTGAACCCGTGCAGGTTCGGGGAAAGAATAGGCCTGCTGTATCCCACTGCATGATCGTAAGAGGCGACTAATGTGGGCTCCCTGCAGAATCGGGGTTGGTTTCTTCCTTAAGGGACAAACAAGATATCAAGAATAGACCTGCTGTATCCCAGTGCATGTGTATCGTAAAAGGCGACTAATGTGGGGCACCCTGCAGAATCGGGTTTTTTCTTCCATGTCTTCTACGAAGAGGACAATAGAAGAGACCGAACTTAATCTGCTGCCCTTATTGCCACACTTCTTTTTCGTTTTCTTTCTTTCCTGTCTTCTTTCTTTTCTATCTACTGTCTGTTCTAGGCACCCGTCCTCATATGGCGCTGGCCTTTGCGAGGACGTTAAACTCCAAACAAACAAACACACAAACTGTCCTGGTGTTTTTACGATAAGGCATAATAAATACTCATTAGGAGGATAATGATTCACTAAGGCATAATAAATACAGCAGGTACTGCAAAGTCTCATAAGGAGAACAATGATTCAACCGTGTTTGACAAATGTACTTTCCTTGCATTCTCAGGATCAGGCATGTACATGCAAATTGTTTTGTAAGAAACACGAATCCTTCTTAAATTGCCTTTGTTTCACTTCAATTTCAATTACAACACATTTTGACGGTAAACAATTGTATTGTTTTCTCCACAATAGAATAACATTAATCCAAATAATATTCGGTATTACATACAATGTAGTTAAAAATGATGTAATACACAGTATTGTAAGTTTGTCTTACATTTATGTATTTAACTTTAGACCCTTATTTGTTCAGTTGTTATAAAATCTATAATGAAAAGTGAGTTTAATTCATGGTGCTTGATACCTACGCAGCTGAGATAGGTCCGGCATGGCGCATAAAACATATTAACCACTTAATTACAACTAGTTTTCCCTGTTTTCACACTGATAACTGAACACACAATCAGTGCTTGCTAAAGTTTAAAATCATTAATACGATACTGACTGATTATCCTGTAGTGTTGACCCGATTCTCGTGTTACGTTATTGCAAACAAATATCTGAATTAATCATTGAAAAAAAGAAGAATATACCAAAACCAAAATAATACTTACAAATGTTGTTAGGTCATGACTGGCTGGTTATCCCCCTTTGTTGATGTACACTACAAAACAAAGGCACACCTGTAAACTGTGTAACTACTGATTACAGGTACTGATTTATAGCTTTCTATCTTACAGGACGGGCTACCCGCGACTGGACCTCGGACAGTGATAAGTCGTCGACTACCTTCTGGATGATAATGGCAAAATCAACACCTTTATCACTAAAATTGTGTAACATCCACTCGGCTGAACGAGTCACATTTACTAGGTTTTATATCGAGAGGATGTTGTGACTGGCAATGTATTAATGGAAACACGTAATTTGAAGCAACAAGGGCCATTTGTGTTATATTTTACTAATATAGTTGTGAGTTTGTGTTAATTCACACAAGATGTCCGGTATGGCGGCTGGTTCCGCCGCCATCATCGAAGATGCCGATGTAGAGGCCAATGTGTATGCCATAGACTTCAGTTTTAATCAGCGACCCTCAATAAACATAGGCGTGGAGAATTTAAACTATACTGTTAATCCAAAGAACATGTCAGCCTGGCAGCGGATATCTGCTCTCCAGTTTCCCTGGGAATGGACAAACGATTGCGAACCAAGAACAGTGCTCAAGAACGTCTCGTTTTCTGTTACAAGTGGGAAGATGTTGGCCGTCCTGGGAAGTTCAGGTAACTAGTTGAATTATTAATCATTTTTTTGTCAATTGTTTTGTTGTTATATGCTATATCAAAAGGTCAATGATCTAGTGCACTAAAGGACAAAAAATCATCAGGTATTCAAGAGGACTTAGACAGTTATCCAGTGAACAAAACAATTAAGATATGTATTTTGTCTAGTGTCCCAAAGACATTGATAAGTACATGCACCTAGTGTACAAAATGTATCGACAATAACATAATGTACCAGACGATGTACATTATTACCTGGTTTACAAAAAAGACGTAGACAATTGTCAGGCGTATCACATGATGTAAATGCAAGTGCATGTTTCTGGTCCACCAAATGGCACTATCTAGAGCATCAAACTATAACACTAATGCCTGGTGTACCAAGAGGTCTTAACAATTATCTAGTGTATCAAAAGACATTAACAAATTTGTAGTTTACCAAAGGATGTTGACTATCACCTAGCGCACTAAAAGTAATATATAAAAGTGCACTTCAATACATGTTACTTCATTTCTAACATCAGCTGACACCTATACTGTTTTGGTAGGTGGCCATTTACTTGCAGGCATTGGTATTGTTAATATGTCACAGACATAGATAATATTTGGGCATACCTGAAGGCATAACCTTTAAATGCATTGCTTGAGTATATCGCTTCATATGTAAACAGTGTAAAGGGATCTTGTCTGACATATGCACGTTTTTGGTATATCTGCGTGCATGCGTAGACAGTTTCTGGTATACCAGTCGACATATGCACTGTACAAATAAACAAAGTTAATATTGACATCGTTTGATAAACCATCATATATATATACAATGGTTCGGTGAATAGGGACTCATAAAGACGTTGTTTTGGAATACCTGAGAACAAAATATTTGTATATAATGTCAGGTGAAAGCAATTTATTTGGAATATATGCCTACAAAACCAATGAATTGTTTGGGTTCGTGTAGACAATGTTCAGGTACACCGTCGAATGTTATTTTATACAGATGTAGATAATTGTTTGGTATACCAGCAGATACACAGAGGGGGTGTTTGAGTATACCAGCATACTTTGAGAGATTTGACATGTCTCTTAAATGACATTGACAACATTGTGAAATTCCGTCATTCACAGGACCCGAATGTATTGTATATTTATTACTATTAGATTGCTAATGTCTCTAATATTTGTGTGAGTTACTGAGATACCCAGATAAACTTGAATGTATGGTCGACATATCCACATAGTCAGTACGAATGCACTGTTTGTGTTTGTTATCAGTTGTCGTCAGATATTGTGTCAGCTATATTAGGTCGGTACATATAAATGATACAGGTGAGAATCTGGCACATTTACATTTACACACAAAAAATAAGTTTTAATCACTTCAACTCTAACAAATAACAAAATATATACATGTATCCATATACACCGACACTGGCACGATCAATTAATCATAACAAGGACATAGCTATACAAAAGCATATTTAAGGATAGGAATTTTATCATATATACAGTTGTATATTTTAGGTGAGTGACACCAGTCAAGGTTAAATGACTGTACCTTTGAACGAATATTGATATATTGATGATAAAACTTAAATGTTACATGTTGGCCATTAAAATATCTCATTATTAGCCCATAAATCCCATATCAACACAAGGGGTGATATGTGCCATGGAGTAGGCTTTGAAAATGAACATATTGTTACTTTTTTTATCATATCCTTCACACCGTCAATAGTTATCAATAACTTTGTGATAATTAACAATACCGGAAGTAGGACGAATACGGCGCGTGCCGGACAGGTATTGATTGGGTGGATATATGACCTTAGCAATATCACATATGGAAAACGTCCTTTATCACAAACAGGTGAATGATAATGAAATATTCAATAATGCTTATGAACATTTAACACAGGTCAACCGGTTAAATATCTGTATTTCAGTTTGATACAAAATGACATGTTCACTGCTATGAAAACATAAATAAAAGATTTGAGTGAAAAACTGTTTGTGACGTTACACTTCAGAGGCACCAATCAAATGCCCTAAAACGAATGATGAAGTAGAGTCTATGATGTCTTTGGTTTTTAATTCATATAGTATATATTATCAACTTTGTCAGTGATTGACTTCCTGGTCACCTAGGAAACATGTTAATTGGAAGCTTCGTTGAAGGACCCTAGCATGCAATATTTGCTCTTATAAACAAACTGTACGACAGAAAAGAAATAGTATATGACATTGTAAAGCTATACCATATGCTACTGCATGATATTTTAAATACTGCAAAGTAAAAAAGAAAAAAATGCACTTCAGCGTCAGCTTCAAACGACAAACCCGATTGGAAGAGACAGCAAGATGAATCTTGCAAATATACCTTACATTCCTGCTAAGTGAACTTTTTCAGTGATAAGTCTTTTTCCAAGTCATTATTTTTTTTTGTGAATATGAAAACCTTCATTTTCAATTCAACACATTTCTAATTCATTGGATTCAACTTCACGATAATACTATACGTTTTGGTTTATATTTGCAGGAAGCGGAAAGACAAGTCTACTGGACGTGCTGGCGGGAAGGAATGACGGTGGTGAGGTCAGAGGTGAAATATATCTCAATGACGTAGCACGCACGAACTCTATGATCCGCTCATGTTCTGCCTACGTCAGACAAGATGATCGCCTTTTGGCTCATTTGACTGTAAAAGAAACACTTATGTTCGTTGCTCAATTAAAATTACCGACCACCATGACAGAAAAGCAGGTCGAAAAACGGGTAAGAACTATTTTAATATTTGATGCTGATAAGGTTATACAAAAACATTTTCTTGATCGTTTGCTTCAATCCGTTTTTCTAAAGATGGAGTATCGTCACAAAGAATTAATGTTCACCTCTGTTAAAAAAATAAGTAACACTTTTTCTGTGTATGTCCAACTGTGAATGAGAAAAAAGGGATACTTGTAATATGTTCCGAAATACCCCTTTTTGTAAAATGTATTTGTTCTTGGTTATTTTTTTATCTATATTCAATAGCATTGAAATGCTGGATTAAGCTTGCAGAAAAAACAAACTAATCAACACAAGCATAAACAATGAAAATGTATCATAAATAAACATGTGAATTATAGAATAAGACATGTATCTAAAACAATCGTGAATCACCTACAGAGACAAACTTTTCTCACATATATCATTAATAATGGCAATTTTCACATTTAGATTGGTACAACACATGTACAATCACTAGCAATACCTTCATGGTATCACTGTTTTATTATTTTGTCCTGTAAATTATTTATAGCCTAAATACACATATGGAACAACAGATCATACTGGGGACAACGGTAAGAGCAGCAATGACGTCAGGCAAATACGATGAGAAATTGCCCTTGATCCTTTGTCTCGAGGAGTTAATATTTTAGTAGCATTTGTTCTGTACAAATACGAGGCCGGTTAGGCTATAGAGAATTGGTATTCTGGCCTCTGTAGTCAACGACGAAGATGGAACACAATTTCGCACCGACCTAAAGCTACCGTATTAGTATTCTCTAATCAATTGGTAGGCTGTTGAGACAAAACAAAACACTTCCACATGAAATATAGATACCGCCGTAACCTCGCTGCCAGTTATCATTGACCTATCGTCCTCAATTCCCTGTCAACAATACGGTTGCGCCTGCTACTCAGACAGTGGATTCCAGAAATAGCCTGTGGGATGGGTTTACAACTTGTGTATTCTAAGACCCCATAATTCCTAATTCAAGCAGATTTTGAGAAATGAACAACACCAGTATATCCGCATATAGACCCCATATGAAAAATTGATACCGTATACACTTTGGTTGTTTTAGCAATAAATACCGATGCAAAAATCAACGAAAACAATATGTTAGTACTGTATGTTAATCGAATTCTTGTCTGTTTTAAAGAAACATTTAAGGCTCTTTTTTATTTCATTACAAGTACATCGATTGGTATATTAAAATCTACCGAAATCTTTATGTTCACACTTCAATATATTAGAAAGTTTTGTTCTCTGTTGAACAAGATGTGCGTCTATATATTTGACTATGTTGATCTCAACAATCACCTATTTTTTGTATGTCTAAAATATTGTCTAATTTGAACAAATTCTCGCTCGACAAGTACGATACGGCCCGTGAGTCACCCAAGACAAAAAATGGTTAAGCGTCAGAAAAACTAGTATTACTTGTTGGGTAAACGCTTAATTCAGATGTAACCAACCATCGTTGATTCAATTGATCAGAAAAGTGTGTAATCATACCAATATATATATATAAATATATCTTATATATATATAAGAAATTTATTTTCTTAGTGTAAGACATAGATAACAATACATTCCTTCTATTTCAAAAATTCTCACCACATTTTTCTCTGATTGTCGAGTTGTTCCAGAAACAGGAATATACTGCTCTTCTTACAACTTACAAAAATGATGAAAAAATATAAATATTTTACATTTTGATATTTTGACGTACACATGTTATTACATTTCGTAGACAGTTATTTTCAATTTTTGAAAAATTAGTTGACTAATTTAAAGAAGCAAATTAAGTAGAGTAACCAAAAATAATTCATTTGTTTAAGTGATTACTTACTTTTGTAATTCTACAAGCGCAGCAGCACATTCGCTCTAACAATACAAGCAAAGGGTTATCAAGTTATCTTTATTAATATAGAGAGGTTTGGTCGTATTGCAGGTTGACATGGTTATAGCAGAACTAGGATTACGTCACGTGTCAGATACGAAGGTCGGTAACGCAGAAAGCCGAGGAGTATCGGGTGGCGAGAGGAGACGAGTTAGTATTGGAGTTCAGCTTCTGTTAGACCCCAGTGAGTATTGCGTATTATATCCGGTGTACGGGCTGATGTACTAAATACAGAACATTTAAGAAAGATTACATATTATGTATTACACTACATGCTACAGTTTTAACTGGAGTTAACAAATGGAAATGAAAGATTGAGGGGATAAAGTATGTATTTGTATTGTGACAAAATGCATATACATGAACAGCAACACCCTTGAAATCTAGACCAAATGTCAGCTCGCACCTATATGTAATTTTCAACGCTGGCTCGGTTGAGAACAAAAATGTACAATAAATATAGAATAAACAAATAATGAGCTTTATCACCACACAAGAAACCGCTCAAAATCAATTCAAAAAACACAAAACAAAGAGAAGATATCACGAACTCACGTAAAAGCCAAAGGTAGGACCAGGTGTTCAAGAAAGGTAAGCGTTTTGTCCACAGCATGTGGCTTCCGTTAAATCCGGGGAAAATATTGAGTTACTGAAGATGTAAGATACGGCAAACATGAACTCAACCATAACAGATACATAAATCCTATAGAGGGATATCAATTCATGATGGCGACCGTAACATTTCTTATTACAGATTAAAAGTACACCAAGTGGAATACACTAGTTTTATGGTTTATTACTCTATAAGGCTCATATATGAAAAAATATAAATTGATACTAAGAAAAGGCTCTATAGCAGAGATTTAACTGGTTCCTGGGTATTACATAGTAAAGCCCGAGAAGCTACATTGCAGTATGTTACTACTGAGGAACGAAAAGTTAGCAATTGTGAAATCAAAGTCGTAACGTTTTACGATAGAACCGTTTGGTCGATGACCATGATTATCATACTGTAATTACATGTCACAATATGTAGCTGATCTTTGATATCATTGTTTATTTATTATAAACAATAAATGAGACACCAGTTCTGTTGTTTAAGGTAACATAACATCACCAATATATCATTAAGTAAAAAACAAAAGATCGTGTCTTCCCTGATCAGTGACCCATGTTTAAATGTTTAAAATTGTATAAGAATACATATATACTATGGACTAGAAGCAATCATACTTCATTTAAACTGGTCTTCATTATACATTGAAATACAATGTACCTTGGAGATAGAACAATGGATACAAATATACATGTATCAGTCGTTCATTATACATGTATTGTGGCAAAAAGTCTTTGATATATATATAATGTACCAGACCTTATTGAAATCACCCTGTATATATTTTGCTATCAGGATATCATGTTTCCGTATTCCCAGGTATCCTGTTCCTCGACGAGCCAACTTCCGGTCTAGACGCTTTTACGGCCCACCATCTTGTGGAGACACTATCGAAGCTGGCACGAAACAACAGGACCGTACTTATGTCAATACACCAGCCGAGGTAGGACATTGTTATGTTGTCAGAGTATTAATGATGGGACACGGTGTCTACAATTCAGTGCTATGGGATATCTAGTCAGTTGTCATCGGACAATGTGCCCATTGTTGCCACACCAAAATAACTACATAGTACAAAAAAACCTCAACACATAATGCCCCTCGTTTCATTTGACATCTCGTTGACCGCCAACATTTTTCAATGTCCCTTTTTCTTGCTTCGTTAAGAAGTTCAATATACATTTCCTTCAATGTATTGTTGACCCCCCTTATAACGCCAATATTTTTCTGGACAAATGGTGGCGGTATAACGAGGATTTGCAGTTTATGGCATTTAAATATTTGTAGTAATGTACGTTACAATATTCAAACAAAGAGGTTCTAACTACTTAAATGCTAATATCATCTTGTATAAAGATTGATATTCAGAGGATTATTTCGAAAAAGCTCGAAGATTTTAACGATATTTTACCGCATATTTACTTATGTATCATTACATTTATGCAATTATAGTGTAACTGTTTAATGTGGCACTGTAGTGACCATGGCTTTGAAGTGCTCTAGCCCAAACAACAGATATATGCCTGTTAAAATCTCTGACATTCCAACTAGACTAATAATATATATGTTCATGTGGTATACATTGTATTAAATTGATAACTGGCTAATTGTTCGGCCTACCCTATTTACTTAAACTTACTTCAATTTACATATGTCTTTCTATGTGGAAAGGTTTTGTATATGCACTGCATGTACCTAATCCAATTGTTAATTTCAACAATAAAATAAATTTGAAATGAACATGATTGATTTGCACTAACAAAGCAAATGTCAAATCACGTTAAAAGCTATTCAGTTGTAGCATAAGCAACCACGATAACTTGTCTTTAGCAATGTTCATCTACGTGTATAATTTTACGTTTTTGATCGCTTTTTATTAATTGCATACAATTTTGTTTTCAGGTCAGACATTTTCGAGTTATTCGACCTGATGATGATAATGACAGGAGGACGACAGGTGTATTTTGGCGAAGCTAACAAGATGGTAGATTATTTCACAGAGAAAGGGTTCCCTTGTCCGGCCCTTACTAACCCATGTGACTTTTATGGTGAGTATATTATATAGATATACATTAAAACCTCGATATAATACCCCTCGTTTCATTTGCCATTTCGTCACCGTAAACATATTTTAATGTCCCTTTTTAATGTTTCTATAGAATTTCTTTATACATTTCCTTCAATTCATCACAAAATCCAATCATATCGCCAAACCTTCTCTCGACAAATGGTGGCAGTAACTCGTTTTACTGCTTTACTGACAAACGGTGGCAGTATAACGAGGTTTTACTGACAAATTGTGGCAATATAACGAGGGTTTACTGTATAATGGTGGCAGTATAACGAGGTTTTACAGACAAATGGTGGCAGTACAACGAGGGTTTACTGACAAATGGTGGCAGTTTAACGAGGTTTTACTGACAAATGGTGGCAGTATAATGAGGTTTTACTGACAAATGGTGTCAGTATAACGAGGGTTTACTGTATGATGGCGGCAGTATAACGAGGGTTTACTGACAAATGGTGGCAGTACAACGAGGGTTTACTGACAAATGGTGGCAGTATAACGAGGTTTTACTGACGAATGGTGGCAGTATAACGAGGGTTTACTGTATAGTGTAACCTTTTAAAGTCTATCCCTGAATAATACATTAAACTGTACATTCGCAAGCACTAATCAAACAATGCCAAGATCGCTCTTTTGCTATTTTGCTGATGTTTTATGTAATATTGATACACTAGCCTGTGAAACATACCACCAGATCGTAGCCCAGTCCTGCCATTTGAGTCAAAATATACCGATAAGAATTAATTATACTACACGTAAATGAAACCTTTGCGGATACTAGATATATATATTCCGAACGTAATTTATCGATTTTTCCTGGTTCAGTTGAAAGGATTAATAAGAGCATATTTTCATATCATGGATTGGTTATTGGTTTCAAAATCATGGATATATGGAACAGAGTGTTATGTTCCTTTTGAAATTTACCATTGTAAATATACGTTTTCCCCGTCATTCTGGAATTATATAGTATTGAGTTTATAAAAAAACTTCAACTGAGTCGCAATATATACATGTTTTAATTAATTTGTAACAACTGCGGAAATATTGGTTGGTGGCTTTCGGAATAGACTGGTTTTACTGTTCCATTATCCTGTCCCTACATTGACCACATATTGGGTCGACATGTACTCTACCGTAGTATTCTCGGTATAACACATCGGCTTGTCAGTCCGACGACTCAGGAGACCATTGCACATATATTATTTATCCTAGTTTCGCCCAAAGTAAGCTGGCTGATATATCACGGCCTAATGACTGTAACAGACAGGGTGTCGATCCAATCAGCTCGACCCGACCAATATGTCTACATAGAATGGTGTCATAAAATCTCTATAAACCAAGTTATGACATTAACACCGACCATACCAGAATAGGTCTTCATAAACAATTCATTATGGGCATACGCAATTGACTGTTTGGTCAGTTACTGCATACTAACAGTGACATATATGTTTAACGAGATTTTCTCGAGAAACGAACAATTTCCAATATCTCGCTATTTTTATGATTTGCCTAAATCAATTAATTTATTAATTGTTTTACTTACTAATAAATCTATATACAGCATTTTCACTTATAATTTCTAAATATACTGTATATTCTATTTAGGTGTAAATTACATAGTAATTGAAGCTGTATGTATTTAACACATTTTACACTTTATTATAAATTTTTGAATAGTGTTCACTCAACAAAACCAATTAATTCCTATATTTGGGAGGATGATATGCATATCTTTCAAATAATGTAAAATAAACTCAGAAATACATAAATTTTGCAAAAGTCCCAAGCGCGAAGAAAACAAATAAGAATCTGTCGAGTAAATTTTGATGTATTATCTTTTTGCACGAGAAATTATCGTATGATTCCTCTGAGCGTAGTTCCCGGTACTCTTTTTCGTAAGACGTGATCTGCGCGAGTCTATAAAAGAAGCATACATCATGCGGGGTGTGATACAATTTAGTAATCGAAGAGTGTTTACTGGTCGATCAATCAGTCTCCTCGGCACGAAGAACCATCACTGAATCTAAATGCACTGCAAAGCATGCCAAAGACATCGTAGCGTGGAGATGAAGCGGGGACTGTGCCTCGTGCACTGAGGATCGGTTCAGGTGAACTGGGGCCTGTGCATCGCTCCCGGTATCATGTTATTTATACGAAAATGTCCCATACAGCATCATTTAATACTGATTAATTGTAATGCTGTACAGCATGATTGAATTATCCAGTGTTGGTTTTATTTCTTTAATTAAACCTGGAACATTATCGTAAATAATTTAAATCTTGCGATATATATTTGCACGATTAAGCTTTAAGCATCTTATTTCGGGCTTTTTTTAAATTCAATGAAACAAGCAATGATATATCAGTATCTTCTTTACTGAAAGTGCTTGAAATACGAATAATAATTGATTCATAGAAAAACAATCTGAATACTTAAGAAGCTGGAAAATGTATCTTAATTTCACAGAACACTTTGTATTCCTCTGTCGTTTTTATAGGAACAATGCGTCACTGAAAGAAATGACTACATACTTAAGCAGATTGATTATTTATCAAAATTTCACAGAACGCTTTGTATCCCTCTGTCATTTTCATAGGAAAAATGCGCCCCCACATACCATAGGTTGGGCCGTTTTACCTGACAATGCAGCAATATCAAGCCGCATCGATTCATACAAAAGTACAAAACTGCCAATGTTGCCATCAATAAAATATCGAATATGCAGACAAATATCCGAATAGATAAGCGTTTTACTGCTGCGACAATCCTGGTCGCTTCTTCCTTAGCCAAGTTTTGGCGAGTTAAGCACAAACATACATTTTATCGATACATTTCGCACTGATTTGGCGCTTGTGAATGAAGACGTTCCTATGTTGGCTTTTAAGCGGTCGAAGACCATATAATTAGTGGCTGAGCTCGAGGAGGTATCTACGCCATCTATGTCGGGCTGCACGCGCGTCGAATCAATTTCTTAATGAAGTATTTGGCAGGCTATGTATAGTTTTCATGAATTCGGTCTGTTTATGGATTTGTATAATCAAATAAGGAGGTGCTTTCGATTTTATTATCCGTCCGTTTCTTAACACGTTTTAAATGTATATTTTTAGAAACTGGATGAATTCCCTCTGTAAATGTGTAAGACATGACGTTACCTTGTTAAAACCGAGTATATTTACTACAAGACAAACACTTTTACTATCATTGATATTACCATCAACGTTAATTACATCCAATAGCATGACGTCAACTCATATTTGGTTTTTGCCGAAACGCTTCTGACTTCTTTTCTTATTGTGTTGTGTTTGATTAAAGACAGCAGATGTTAAGATAATTGAATTTGCACCAGCAACATTCTGACAGTTGTAGCATACCAATAACCGACTTAATGGACCCTTGCAGGTCTAAGAAGAGAACGTACCTACTGTCATCTACAGCGGGATTCGTAAGGGGAGACTATTGTGGGAACCCAATGGAGAATTTAATATTTTCTTCTGCTTCCTTTATTCGTGAACACAAAGGCAATCAAAATGCAACCACAGCACCCATTTGGGATCTTTATATTTTCTTCTTTCTAATCATTTTTAATCCTTACCTAACGCCTAACTCGCGTTTCAGTTTTTCCATCATCGAAGGACACCGTCTGCTTATGACCTTATCTATCCCGAGGACAAAACAACTCCAAATTAACCAACCACCCACAGAAAATATTACGATCAAACAGAAAATAACACGTTTTCTTGAAATAGTCATACGGTACAAATTGCATGTAGGAAGCATTATTGTGTTGTAAACAGCAAACAGGAAAAAAAGTGTTATTTTATTTTTATATTTTACTAGAAAATAACACTTTACAGCTGATAATATCTGAAGTACAGTGAACACTTTTTGTAATTCCTATAAATGAAAAATGACGTATGGAACAGTATGATGTACATTTTTTGTAATTCCTATAAATGTAAAATGACATACGGGAACAGTATAGTGAACACTTTTTGTAATTCCTATAAATTAAAAATAACGTACGGAAACAGTATAGTGAACACTTTTTGTAATTCCTATAAATGAAAAATGACGTACGGGTAGAGTATAGTGAACACTTTTTGTAATTCCTATAAATGAAAAATGACGTACGGGAACAGTACAGTGAACACTTTTTATAATTCCTATAAATGAAAAATGGCGTACGGCAACAGTAAAGTGAACACTTTTTGTAATTCCTATAAATGAAAAATGACGTACGGGAACATTCCAGTGAACACTTTTTATTATTCCTATAAATGTAA
>JAUMHH010217390.1:0-12377 GCA_032359455.1 Chlamys rubida | reverse complement strand
TTGACTGGTCTGTATTTCTAGGGTTGCCATTGACTGGTCTGTATTTCTAGGGTTGCCATTGACTGGTCTATATATCTCGGGTTGCCATTGACTGGTCTATATATCTCGGGTTGCCATTGACTGGTCTGTATTTCTAGGGTTGCCATTGACTGGTCTGTATTTCTAAGGTTGTCGTTGACTAGTCTGTATTTCTAGGGTTGCCATTGACTGGTCTATATATCTAGGGTTGCCATTGACTGGTCTGTATTTCTAGGGTTGCCATTGACTGGTCTGTATTTCTAGGGTTGCCATTGACTGGTCTATATATCTAGGGTTGCCATTGACTGGTCTATATTGACTGGTCTATATATCTAGGGTTGCCATTGACTGGTCTATATATCCAGGGTTGCCATTGACTGGTCTATATATCTAGGGTTGCCATTGACTGGTCTGTATTTCTAGGGTGGACATTGACACCCTGTTTATCAAGCGTTGTCAATGACATACCTGTATATTTAGATTTGACACTGACAAGTCTGCACACCTAGATTTAACATTTACATGTATGTTTATCTCGGGTTGATATTGACACACCCGTATATCTAGGATTGGTATTGACACACCTGTATATATAGGGTGACATTGACACACCCGTATATCTAGGATTGGTATTGACACACCTGTATATATAGGGTTGATATTGACACATCTGTATATATAGGATTGGTATTGACACACCTGTATATATAGGGTGACATTGACACACCTGTATATCTAGGGTTGATATTGACACATCTGTATATCTAGGGTTGATATTGACACATCTGTATATATAGGATTGGTATTGACACATCTGTATATCCTTGGTTGACATTTATACAAACTGACATCAATATTCAGTTATGATTCGCGAATATCTCATGTTAAGAAAGACTCTAAAAAAATCGTGGTTTATTGAAACAGAAGTCCACTCTCATTGACATGAAATTGACATATTAACTGTTATTATTGGATATCATATGAGTGACGTGCTGTTCGGCGTCATTATTTCCGACCATCTGGGGAAGTATATGAATAATGACAGATAATTGCGCATTTTGTTGTGTTGGTTGTGAGTTCTAAAATACGTAAATACGTTCGGTTGTCCGTCCATTATTTGCTACAGTTATCAAATCAAGAGTGGTCTGTTGTTACGGTATACTAATAGGTAGTCATTTGTCATAAAGTGGAGGCAGCATTATCGATAACAAAGTCGATATTACCCAAACGTGTACGAGAAAGCATTCGTATGTTTACAACGAAACAGTTTTACTGGATTCGTTTGTTTTTCTCGATTTCCATTCATGAAGTTTGATGTTATACTGCATTAATGTCACATCGTTATTGATTGGATAAGATCAATCACGTGACGTCAGATGTCCCTCGCGAGATCATATTTCCTCCATGCGTTTGAGGTTGGGGAACATTCATATAAAAAGGATTATTATACTTGTTTACAGTGTAGAGCGTATGCTTCTATATGGGTAAATTAAATATATGTCTTGCTCGTGAATGAGACTCCCATGGGGATTACGTTTAATACCGGAAAACAAGTATTAGTGTCACACGTGTAGTTAATGTTTCACAGCAAGACGCTACTTCTGTTATTCTTTTTATGTTATCGACTTTATAGCATTGTCTCAGTTTCACTGAAGAACAACCTCTGATTTCTCAATGTTGTTATATATTTTTTTAATTTCAAGCTGACGAATATATGAAAAAAACTATTAGTAATCATCTTAGCTTAGCTATAATATCTGAAGTCTAGCTGACATCGACTAAATAAAGTTTAAATTGAAAAGGCAACTCTTATCTCGTACAAGCTTTTGTTTTTATCTGAAAGTTGAAATTTGACTTCACAATTAGTTACGCAATCTAAGAAAAAATTTGCGGCATTCTTTTCGTGTAGTCCAGTTAGCCGGTTTTTTAAGTTAAAGAGGCCGGCAACGATACTTCAACACTCGGTCGGTTTGGTGACCTATGTTTCACCTATGATGTTCGAGTGTCTACCACGCCATAATTCAGTCAGGGGTAAGAGAAGGTAACATCCTCTGGATTTATTGACATTTTGACGGCTTATGTGTGCAGTTTTTAGGGAAGAATTGGTCTGCCATATCCCACTGCATGGTCGTTTGAGTTGACTAACTTTCTATTAACTTTTACCAACCTTTTCTGTTGGCGTATTACTTGATGGACTGACATACCCACGTTATGGAACCAAGGCGAAGTACTTTAAAGTAGCCCGGAAAAGGCCAGTTATTTGTGAACCTAAACTATAGGACCATATCTGATGTGTAGAGAAATAACTGCACATGACTATAACCATATACATTGTACTTGTGGCGTATTAATCCTTAATGATTACAGAACACACTACATTGAAGGCTACTTAACATCCAGCTCTTTTGTGGTGGTTCGTTATAACAGGAAGTCTTTCTGGGCCACTTACATATGTATATGCCATTCAATATGTATCCTCCGTCAATGTTGTTGTTGTGTACAGTATTGATTAAATGCTACGTCTGTGCGGGCTGACCATTGACGAATATATACAACCTCATAGTGTCTACACTGTAGACATTCCTTTCTTGCCCCATACACCAATTTTAAGTATTTCGTATCCTGCAAATATACGTTTGCTATGATGCAGTGATTTACGGGCATTTACCGTTGATATTAGTTCTTTCACTAAAATACAAATTCGTATTTAAGTGAAAACATTCTGATTCTCTTTAAAAAGATTCTGGCCTTGGTTTGTCCTTGTTGCTGTCATCGTTTTCTCGTTTAACCCTAAACAGTTTGCGAGAATAAAAACTCTGCCATTGTCATTGTAGCAGGAAATCCTTGAATGAAGCGATAGGTTAATGTCGGTGGCCAGCAGAGGTCATTGGATCTCTGACCATGAGTCGTAGGGGGTACGTATAGCATACCTGATCGTAATGATGTACGATCACCGTGAAACTTCTTTATATCTGTCTGCTGGAGTGTACTGGTGGCGGGGCTTCACAGACAGGGTCACAGATCAACACGTTCACATGAAATAACTCACCAGACAGCAGTGTTAAACTATCATTTAAGGATCATAGTCCCGCTGCAGGTAAAGAACTAGATAAATCCACTGTAGTTTTTTTTGCAAACATTAACAGTACATTGATTTCAATTTGGATAATAATGTACTTCGACTGTAACTAGATGGCTCAGTTGATGGAGCGACAATATATTGATATTATGGTACAGAGTCTAAATCCTGCATGGTCTGGCTCCGTTGTTTATTTGTTTATTTTATCTTTATATATTTTATTCACAAAAGTTTCGTTAGCTATGTTTTTTCTTTTTATAGGGGGACTATTTAAAGCCACAGTCATGCTTGAGAAAGGTTCAATGTATATTCATTGTTTTTGGCAGTGATTGAAGAGATCTTCAGTTTTCTATATTGTTCACCGACGATCATATTCAACATATGTCGAGCCAATATATACATTTTAACTTAATTCAAACTGATCGACTTTTTAAGTTTATTTTTTTATATATATTAAAGCGAGCACAGCGCGTTTCAAGTCTGACCTTGAAATACGTGTCTGATATCTTTTCCCGGGGTTTCAACGAATTGTATGAATACAAATAACGTTAGTTAAGTACAAGGTTGCATTTGCGTTTGACATTAGTGCAGTTTATACAAAGCAGTCGCTGTGAGTCATTGGCAATAGGCTTTGCCTCCGAGTCGTCACCATTCATATCATATCAATGCTGTCACACACAAAATTCCCCTAAAATATACACGTAAAATAATATTAAAATTGTCTGGTTCGTTTCCGGGGTACCAGTCCTGTCTGTGACCTAACGGAAAGGTCGTATATTCAGGGTATTAAGGTTTGAATCATGTCTACCAAATTAAAAACACTTTTTATCACTGAGAATTGGAAGAAATGAAATAAAGCGTGAGCAATGGTAATTATAACGTAAGGCATAACAATGAGGCACCACCGATTGCACAATATAGGGGTGATATTAGATAGTTCAATGGAGATAGCGAAATATATTACTAAAGCGGTAAACTCCTATTGCTAACAAATCAGAAACATTTGATGTATTTTTAATAATAATGATAATAATTCATGGTTCTTATATAACGCTTTTTTACCAATGGTGGTCGGGTGGTACGGTGGATAGCGCAGTTTCCTTTCACCAAGGCGGCCGGGATTTGATTTCCCGGTCGGACGTAAAAAGGTATGGGGTCACCTGCCCGACCATGTGAGTTTTCTCCGGAAGCTCCGATTTCCTCCAAAAATAAGACTCAACTCGCGCTAACATCCGGGCCAACAAGAGTGATTGATATAAGTTGAAATAACTTGTTTCATAATTGTTGTAAAATTAACAAAGTTTATATTTTTACCGCTTTATCACAACCTAATTTTTAGGTCGTCTCCAAGCGGATTTTTTGCTCAAACCAAATTTCTTGTAACTCACTTAAATCATGTCAAAAATCAAAAAGTCAAATCCAAACATTGAAAACAATATTTGGCTTTCAATCTCTTAAAAATTTTTCCAGATCATTGACAAATTAAGATTTTCTTATTAATTTATAAACGGAACAGGAAATTAGACACAAAATCCATGCTTAGGCATGATCACAGTTTCATGAATACGGGCCTAGATCTCTATTCTCTGTACATGGTACTTTTCTTTATTAATTCATCTCTTAATATAGTTAAAACATCTTTACTCCTTTGAGAGTGCTTTTTTCGATGTTTAAAAATCTGAAATAATTTAAAGATATATCTGCTACTTTTATGGATATCTCTACTTCATTTTAAGATAATATATTTTAAATATATATCTAAAGACTTGAAGATAGAGATATAGTTAATTCATCTAAAAGCATCTCTTTGAAAAATATTCGAATCTATTGGAATAGGACGTATCTCTATTGAATTTAAAGATCTCTATTAGAAAATGTATGCGATATCTTTAACTGATTTGAATACACATGTATCTCTATTTGAATAAAGATATCTATTTCTTTAAAATATATCTTTTTTTCTTTTTAGAGATATCAAATTTACATTTAAATATATAAAAATATCTCCAGATTTTTTAGGAAACCATCAACCCAGTCAGCCCAGTTGGCCAAGTGGTTAAGGCGTTTTACATTCTGCTACCACTAGCCCTTCACCACTGGGTCGCGGGTTCGAGACCTACGTGGGGCAGTCGCTAGGTACTTTTTTTTAGTTTTTTTCTCCGGGAACTACGGCTTTCCTCCACCACCACCAAATCCTGCCACGTCCTTAAATGACCATAGCTGTTAATAGGACGTAACACACAAACAACCCAAACCGAAATTCAAGTTGAATATGTGTTAGGGTTTCTAGTATGGGAATTACTGTGAGAGTGTGGCAGTATACTTAAGTGTATAAGTGACATAGGCAGATTCTAAGGGAAAATCTACCCCGATAAACCTCAGCGGGGTCAGTTACAACTCCGGCATTCGTAATCATATTATATGCTTTTCAAAAATTTAAACCACATAACCGTTTCGTGGATTAACCTTGGATGGTCCGATTGTTTGGCTAACATCTCGGTCATGTTAAGTGTTAGGCTACAATGCAGGCTTTAAGAGAATTAGAGTTGAACTAACTAATCTTAATCGGGTGATCCTCTGCTATTATAACCCCCTTCGGCTCATTCATTGGTGTTGGCAAGGTTCTGCTGGCCACCTGGCGATGCTTACATTAAAGGCGGCTCTACAAACGCCTTGTATAGATTGTTTCTGTGATAGGTTTTGCGATCTTTGGTCCTAATTTTAACTCCTGTCAAACAAAAAATAGGTAAAATATTCATTCAGAATCTCACCGAGTTACAAATACACAGGAAACAATTGTCAAATCGATGGAGAACGCTGTAATAAAAGAGAATATTGAGTTACTTAAAAGAAAAGAAATAAATAAATGAAAACCTTTTTAAAAATGCGTGATAAAGTTGTTATGGAATGAACTATTCAATAATCTGTTTTCTTATGTTTTTTTGTTTTTATAAAATATCGTCTTTCTGTCTTTGTTTCAATATGTTGTCCATAGAGTAACTGTGCATGACAGAATAGAACGTAGACAAATATCGTTACTGTCAATTAAATTACTTTAAATACGCCAAAACCAAGGAAATATTCAGATAAATACGTTTATTGAATACCTAGTGGCGATACAAATATTTCGACTGGTTAAAATATAGATTATATTTACAATGTCTCGATTTCAAAAACAAGACGAGAAATCGATTTACTCTGTATGCATATATATGGTAATATTTTAATATATTGCAGGTAATAATTACTGCAAAACGGTCTTGATATAGGAGACTCGAAAATCAGTACGTAACTTTCAAAGACTTACCTTCTTCTAATTCTTGTTCTGCCCTAAAATGGCTGGGTCGCAATTGTTGGGAATGTCGAGATCTGATAGGTGTTGCCGTGAAAATGTCAGCCAACAGGACAATAGCAAGCACACACAATAACACACTCTTGTATAGTTCCATGTTTGTCTGCAAAGATACAGAAAATAAATATAAATGAAAGCAGTCTTTATGAAAAGGCGGACATTTATCTATTTTATGCAAATCAGCAACATTCCTAAAGCTATGCTGTCATTGACAAAAATAAGAAATATAATTGTTAGCAATATTCTTTTGAATATTCATAAATTTAACCAAAACTCGTATTTGCGTTTCATAAAAAACAAACAAATATCAAATTTGTATCAACCGTCAGATTCGGTAGGACTTGTGTACGAGTTCGGAAGAAATGTGAGCTAAGTTATTGGGACGCATGAGTATAACTGTGCTCACAGCTGACTGCACAAATTACCACGTGGTAGGGATTTGTATGTACAAATGTACGGAGGTAAAGCCGGTGGATAGCTATGCCTGACCGGGCCCATAGAGTATGTACACTGGTTCCAGCCAGCTTGAACCGTTAGTTTTGTTAAGTTTAAATGCTGGCTTTGATACATTTAACCTGATTTTGCCCATTAGTGAATATATATCATCTTCAAGTAAACTTTATCATCAAGATACACATTTTAATTTAACATCAAAATTAGTACCATCACAAACAATTCATAATTTATCAACCAATGATTTTCAGAACAATAAACAAGATTTGGCATTTTTGTCGTTTAACAATTAAATTTAGCCACTTCGTAAGAATCAGTGAAATTCTAAACAATGCCGCGCTAACTGATCAGAACCCGTGAAAACACGCAAAAGTACGAAAACGTCAAGGACAAAGCAAACCTATGAAAGAAAAATTCTACATGTGCAATATCTACGGAAAGTCTTCCTTCAGAAGATTGCCGTGTACAGATTGTGTTAAACTAAGACAAAGACTCGTAAAAGGGAAACAAATTCATGACATAAGAAATGTATTATCTAAACGGAATACCCATGTAAAATGTAGTCCTACGTTACCCGGGTTGGTGAAAGTGTGATCGCCTTTGTTTCAAAATTACATTATAACACAGAATGCTTCATATGCTAGCAAGTGAAGTTCCTCTCAGCCGAGTTGTCAGAATTATCGGGAAAATAATCAAACGAAACGTTCACAAAGTAAAATCATGTGTCCTGGAATGTTTAACAAACGCACTGTGACTTACCTCTCGCTAAAATGCTCTAATCGCATACAGAGAAACCTTATTTATTGCAAAATGTGTAAGAAGTCAACGTAAGGGAGTTAAATAAAAAAAGAAATGAAATTCAAATCAGAACAGAAATGAGTAAAACTAAGTGTTTTGTTAGAGTCGTAACTACTGAGGTATAAATCACGAAAACAGTATCCAGTCATGTACAATGGAAAACAATATAAAATGTTTTACTTACTTTTTGTAGGGTATGATCTGCTTGAAAAGTCAATGAAAAAGTAAATTCCAATTACACGTGGTATGTTAAGTTCGTGTAGTGTGTCCTCGATCAGCCGGTGGAGTGCCGATCAGCTGATTCTCTGACGCAGGCCTTATATACCGGCTCCTCGCGAGCCGGGGGCCCACAGTCGGATAAATATTCAGTCACATTTAAATCTAACACGGAATCTACGGCAGCTGTACGGGAACATCACAACAACCTTACAATGAGAATGAAGAAACCATGACATCTGTACGACGACACCATGACAACTGTACGGGGTCACCATGGCAACTGTAAGGGGACACCATGACAACTGTACGGGGTCACCATGACAACTGTACGGGGACACCATGGAACAATGAAAACTGTACTAGGACATTTCGAAAATTGTATGGCAATACCTTAACTGTTTTCCAACACCATGACAACTGTTTGCCAACACCATGACAACCGTACGACGACACCATAACACGTGTACGGGGATGCATACCATGCTAACTGAACGGAGACACTGGGGAATCATTGCACCTGTACGAGGACAACTCGACAACTGTAAAACTGATACCATGACAACTGTACGGAGACACCGGGTACGTACAAGGACATCTCGACAGCTGTATGGAGATACCTGACAACTGTTTACCGACAACATGACAACTGTACGTGGATACCATGACAACTGTTCAGAGACACATCAACAGCTGTATAGGGACACATCGACGATTTCTTAGTTTTGTTTTTCATGTTCTGATGATGTTTTCGATCGTGTTACTTTAAAAAATCAATAAATAATTATAAATTTATAACAAATAAATATTTAGTAGGTAGCAATGGTATGAGCAATTCGTCTAAACTGTATTAGCTGCCCCCCCCCCTTTCACTACAACATTTGACTGTCGAATGTTTATAAACGGGTTTCCAATGGGACTTTATATCGCTATAGTGCTGCCAGAGGAATTAACTACACTAAACCAAGTCCTCGTCTTCACCTAGCCGTTCCTTTTCCCTTGCATTATGTAGAGAAATTATATAATTTCCCATATGCCAATACACAATATTGCGGTTCGTTTGATTCAAGTGGAAGAATAACCAACCTGTAATTGAACATGGATAATGTAACTTGAATAAAGCATTTGTAAATCAATTGGAATTATAATAACGTTGTAAAAACAATAGTTAACAACTATGATTGATAATCACTTGTTATAATATACGAGGGAGTATATCGTTGAACTGTCTAAGGCAGATAATTGTAGAACTTTTAATTGCTAGATTTAAGGTTCTTTGATTACATTGCTGTGATGGATATAGTTTACGGTACTGAATTATATAGACTATCTTAATATATGATAATGGAATATGTTGCTACTCGAGAAGAGACTATCCTTTAGATAGAAGAAAACTAAAATATGTAATTTTGAAAAGAAACAAAAAAAAACAAAAAAAAGGAACAAAACAAAACTCATAAACAAGAAAAAACAGAAAATACGTATCGCAGAAGCAGCGGTAACTTCTAGTGTTCAAAAAATACGAAAAGAACTAGGAAGCGAACTCTTGCGTTTGTTCCTGTGAGGCTTCCGTAGTTTGCGTTAACGATTAACAGGCATTGTGTCTTGTTTTCGACACGTTTAACATGACTTAAGGCAAACATCAGCCCACATTTAATCAGAGTCATCATCTGTCCAGTGTGGTGTTGTAAGGCCTGCAGTGATTGGTTAACACAGGGGTGTTCCCTAGCTGGGTGTCCCCGGGGTTGCGGTACAGTCAGGTTAATCCTTTATATCATTAAAATACTTTTTGATATCTAAAATTGTATTTATTATAAAATCTTATATAGCAGATTTCCTTAAAATTCTATTACTTAAACAAATATGGTACTTAAGTATTAAGTATAATTATTTCTGGATTAGGGATGTTGCCCCGAGGTCGCCTCCCGCATATCGCATTAACGATCAGCTGATCGTCAACAGTCAAGTGGGACGGCTATTGTATTCTTTGCTTATTTCATATTCGTGTATGAAAAAACTGATAAATATTTCCGCATACGTGTGTTTAAATCTAATTTACTGAAAGTCAACTAGAGCGTCTTGACCTTGAGCTCGTTTGTAGTTCCACGGTTGTGAGTGAGTCACTGGTTCTTAGGGTGCGCTAGACAGTTTTATTAATGTTCGGAGAAGGACAAACATATTATTTTTCCATTTTCCGGCGGCTACTTGCAAACACATATCGTAGTGTTGTTATGTGTTGTCGGCGCATGTAAAATTCACTGCTAAAACTACGCATTGTAAGACATTGAGAAAACACCTTAACGTTTAACAAACAACCCTAAATGCTTAATAAAACCTCGATGCTGTCACCGACCTTATGATATTGACGAAACTTCAACGTATCCACAAAATCTAAAGAAGAAGGCCATATGGTGTATGGTGTTTGACCTTCTGTATCTACAAACACACATATGTTTAAGTGGATGCTCATTTTCTTCGTAATTACGTTGGCTAATCCTGCAGATGAACTATCATTCTCCGAGGTGTGCCTTTGTCTTGTAGACTTAATTAATTCATGAATGGTTTACATGAAATACTAGGTAAGAATAAATTATCTGTTGGTCAAAACAACAAAAAATAAATTTGTAATGTTATTATTTTTTGATATACACATCCAATTTTCCCCTTTTGTTGTATATCTCTACATCTGCCTCGAAACACTTTAGACACTGCCTTTTCACTCTTTTGACATTTTACCCAACTGATAAGTCCTAAATGGATGAAAAGACAAGATGGTGTATTAAAATGTTGGCTTTGTTTGGTTTTCTGTAACGACAAAATGTTTTCTTTCAAATAGGTGTTTCCTGTCTTCGTGTTTCTAGAGAGTGTTGATGAAACCGGTAATCCCGAAACCTTAAAAGTATTAAAAATGACAGATATTGACAAAATATAAAGTTTGCAGCAAAACCTAAGAAAATAAACACAATATTTACTTATTAACAAAACCTGGAGCTTGTGATAAAGATATTACTTAGACCTAATTGTATAAACAAACCGAAAGGCATAAAGAAAACCTAAATTAAACGACAAACCTGAATTTATTTAAGTTACACACAAAATGTATTTTCAAGCTATTTACAAACTACGAGGTACTCACATATCCATTAAGTGTTAAGAGAAGGTGTATTGGTTTTACATTTTCTCTTCGTCTTGTTAGGTTTGCTTTTGATATCAGCCAGGTACTGGCCGTACGTAGGTCGGTGTTTTTTTTCTCCGGGAACTCTCGCTTTCCTCCACCACCAAAACCTGGCACGTCCTTAAATGACCATAGCTGTTATTAGGACGTAAAACACAAACAAACCAAACCAAACCAAACTTTTTATTATCATTATAAAACCTAATAAACAGATTAATATAAGAATGTTTGTATTCAGATAAAATGATACTGACTAGCATACCTGTAAGTTATACTCACACATGTACAAACGAGAAACTGCAGATTTTAATGTAATATTTGGACGAAAATGAAAGTAACAGTTTTATAGATGAAGATTACAATATAGAACTATTGACATTTTCTGTCGTATTACGCTGATTCATTTTCCTTATTTTTATTTAACGTTACTTACGGAATCTTCGAGCTTCAGTATGAAATAATATTACAGCAATTTTGGCTATTACCTACCAACAGGTGGTGGTAACTAAGGAGGGATACTCTTACACGAGTTTAGAAATGGACTTGTATAACCGTTCACAGGGGAAATCAGCTGACGGTGCCATTAATTATCTATATCATCTCGTTTACCTATAGGTAGATGTGTCTATAGATTGCTATAATCTGAAGAGTCAGCGCATTATTACAGAGAGTCCGAACGGGCCATTACCACTGGCGAGCGATCTGTAAGCTCTGTTATACTGCCGCAGTGGCTATCGACAGGAGGAAGCTTTCTGTATGAGGGCACGATGTCATTAACTAGTGACGTCATATAATGCATGATATAATGACCGTATCGTCTGTAGTTCTGACCTTAATCCCCACAGAACTTACAGACGTAGATAATAAGCCTGATGCAAACTAGAATATGTTTATGAGGTCAGAAATTATTATTCTGAACTTATATTTCAATAATAAAGTATCTTCTTAGCAGAATTATTATGTTCAAAATCCTAACTGTATCCGGCCATACAAAATATTTGTGTATCCTGTCTTTAACAGTCCTTTCTGTATTCGGTTTTTAACAATCCTTTCTGTATCCGCTCTTTTACAATCCTTTCTGTATCCGGTCTTTAACAATCCTTTATGTATCCGGTCTTTAACAATCCTTTCTGTATCCGGTCTTTAACAATCCTTTCTGTATCCGGTCTTTAACAGTCCTTTCTGTATCCGATCTTTAATAGTCCTTTCTGTATCCGGTCTTTAACAATCCTTTCTGTATCCGGTCTTTAACAATCCTTTCTGTATCCGGTCTTTAACAGTCCTTT
>JAUMHH010217379.1:0-12377 GCA_032359455.1 Chlamys rubida | reverse complement strand
AAAAGTGTATTTATGAAATTTATGTGTAGGCAGTTGCCTATTCTGCCTATAGGCAGCTACGCGCCTGGAGGTAGTATCTTCAATATGTAAATGCGGGATATATTGTGAAATAGTGCTGAATATCAAAATAGTGACCCACGTTATCTTTGATGGTGCTGTGATGCGTGGAGAAGTTCTGGATATGAAATATGCTGTATAGCTCTTTAATGTTGCTGGGTCTGACCGTCACGGCTTTGTTCCTGCAACATATTTGTGGGATGTAAATTTTGGGTGTGTGACACTATTTACAGCCGGTTCCCTGGATTGATTCAGTATCAGAGGTACAAAGTATTCTCTGAGTTTATATTTTCCTGTTATTTTTTTCATGCCACAAGATACAGCAAAGATATAATCTTCACAAACTGTTAGTGCTATATTGGAGAGAGTAATGTTGATGTTTAGAAAGATTTTGTATAGGAGTCGGTAAGAAAGCTTGTCATGTTTGAGTGGGGGAGAGAATAGACGGAATGAACAAACAGTCCTCCATTCTTGTCTAGCTGTATTACATGTATTTTCTGAGTGAACATGTTTGACATCAAAAAATCATGTCTGTATGAACCTATTTGACAGGAAAATTGTAGAAATTGTTTGTCAAATGTGAAGATGTGATATATTGTTTTTTATGTATGTATTGTGCAATACAGTCATATGCTATTTATTTGATAATAAAACAAGAAAATGTGATATAATGTGTATTAGATGATTTTTATCAAAAATTTCATATGTAGGTTCCAATTGGTTTGTAATTATTCCTGTTTCATTTTGAGACTGACCAGAAGAACAAGATGTTTAGTTCATCAATCATTAGAGGGTGGGCTGTTGAAACTGCCTTTTATCTGAGGTCCATCCTGAATTGCTATTTCTCAAGAAGTACCAAATGAATCTTTCTCAAATTTTATATGTAGGTTTCCCTTGGTTTGTAGTTATTCACGTTTCATTTTGAGACTGACCAGAAGAACAAGATGTTTCGTTTCGAGACTGATTGAAGAACAAGATGGCTTCCAGGCAGCCATCTTTGATGTTGGGAGGTTGGTCTTTGATAAAAAAAAAAGTCAGCAAAAATGAAAACAATTTCAGTTTATTGCAGAATTACCTAGTGTAGAGATACATACAACATCTACAAGCATCAACAGTGAGTGTAAAACAACAAAGTACAATATAGTGTCATCATATGTAAGGTGTAAAAAATGGACAACATAAAAGCTTATGAAAACATGTATAATGACACTACTGCAAGTGTATATATATTTGCAGTAAATTGAAAAAAAGGTGAAATATGTACATAAATGACACACTAAAGACGGCATAAAAACACTAGAAATAATAACATGTACTGGAGCCTTGTTATTCCTGCCACCACTCCTTCAGACAACTTCCCTGTGGCCACCCAGTGACATCGAGTACAACATAAGGTGTCAATAATTTGTCTATTTTGGCTGCAAGCAGTGCTGGCTGGATCACTAAGACTTGGCAGTAGGATCTTAACAACCCTGATAAACTCAACTCATGCAAGATACAGCTGTAAATGCGGATGTAAAATATTATCAAAATTACAACTAATAACAATCATGAAACAAAGTGACTTATTTGATTTAAAAGATATAATTGTTTTAATTTGATGATCATTTATTTTCATTCACTAACCAGTACCATATATGAATTGTAAAAATTATAATTGGCAAATACATTCATAGACTTCATCGATTTTTAATACAAAATGTAAAATTTTACACCAGTCAACTTTTTAATGAATACGTAATGCAAATACAGGAAGAGTCCAAAAAAAGGTTATGATTGGTCGTGTACATAAATGTACAACTACAATTTACTGCAAGTGTGCACCATCACTCTAAGTTACTGGATGAATGTAAAAATCTATTTACCTCAAAGTGATTACACTGGTCAGGGGAAGTTATCACATCAATTAGGGAAGAGTTAGGAAATCAAACTGACAGGGGAGGCAATTACTCATAAATAGAGATTTAATCAGATAGGTGCTTTGATTGTTCAGGGTTTTAATAAAGGGCCTGTGATTACTAGATTGCTACAGATCTGGTCATATTAAAGGGGGGTAAGTTGACTGCCATGTTGTCTAGGATAAGGGGAGAATTTAGATTCTCATCAGTGATAAAGGGGTAAATAGAATGTCTCCAGAGTAATGAACACAGTAATTAGTCTCGTTGTTTATGATATGTGGAATAATACGAATGTTTCTAAATATAATGAGGACGAGTATTATCATCAACAAAAAAGTAACACTTGGATCTAAAGTGTACTGAACATCATAACACACAGAATTGGAGATTAAATCTCTCAAAAAAAGACATTTCTCACTTTATTATGGTTAAATTTGACAATATGTAATGAAAATGATGGAGTACTATATAGAGTACATCACAACCAACCTTTGATATGGCTTATCTGGGCATGTTTCTTATGATAAATAGTGTTGAATTAGATATTCAAAATGTATATGAAACTCACTTTTCTACAGGAATGTTCTCATTTAAAAGAAAATTTGATCCAAAAATGTATACAAAACCGTAAATTGTGCTGAAAATATACTTGTATTACAGGTGTTTAACTGGGGTAGATCCAGAGGTGATTTACAAGTCTTCAGGAAAAAAACATGTCTGCCAAATTTCTTTGCAAAGATTCTGAGGTCTACAAGAATTAGGAATGATTACAAACAAGTACTGTCTTTTAACATATTATAAAGCTGAATTGATGGGCAATCAGATTGACAAACTTAATCAAATTCATTAAATTGTAATCTCATTAGAAATTTGATTCAGATAACATCTTGACCTAAGCTTGTACTGCAAAAACTGGTCAATTTGTTCATATTTTTAAAAGGGTTATCACAATTATTAGTAAATAAATACTGCATGTACATGTATACAATATCATGTGGAAAGGAGGGATACATATATAATGTTTTGTTGTCAACTCTACAGTAGAGATATAATACTGAAACACAGTAAAGCTTTTGTTTTCATCAATTCAGAGGCAATTCATCACTAAAAACTATATTCAACGGCAATACATTCTCACATCCCATCATAAAAGATGGTCGCAAAGCTCTGCAGAAGTCATTCAATTATTATTTTAAACATTTGACATTGTACCTTGAAAATGGGTCACTTTCATTGCTATACATTGAAATACTGCTTACTGAGCAAGCTACAAGACATATATCATGACTACAAGCTTAAATCTCATTGCATGCATTAAATCATTTTAAGTTTTAACCCATCTGACAGACCCATATCTTACCAATAACCATGAATGAGGGTCAAAGTCATATTTTCAACACAATTGTAGTTCTTTACCACAGAAAGCTAAAGACCAATAACATGACTAGGCATTGTGATTCTGTGCAAGACTATTAAACAAAAATTGTTATTGGGCAGACTGAAAAACTGCATTTTAGCATAATTTATAAGCTCATGGGCACTAAAACTCTAAATTGCCCTTCAAATGTGACAGACCTCTAGGTTGGGTTAAGTCTGCAGATAATGTTATCGACACTATCTAGACACAGCAGTCATGTTGGTCAATAATAGATTATATAGTGACGTCGGGTTATAGAAGGGTGACTACATACATGTCACAGATACATCTGATCCAAGGTGAAGTGGCATCAAAACAAGCCGCAAGCTTTCCAAAGATGTCGGACCTACCAGAAAGGTGATATATTGTTATTTGATTTATTTAAACTAGCACATTTAATGAAATTCTATACTATACATAATCTTATTTGCTAAAAACAATTTTTTTTTGGTATTTAAACAAATAATTGGGATGCCATGTTAATGTATCGTGCTTCTTGCTTTCCTTTAAAAATCAATGACAATACAAAATGTACTCCAAAATACAAAACAAAATTCACTACAATATCATCACCTTGACATTGGTTACATGATACACCAGAAGTTACTTCAGCCAATGATGTTACTGCAATTAATGCCGACTGGGAGAAAGATTTGAAACCTGCGCCAATACTAAGTGTGGAACAATACTGAATTATCTCCCTTTACAAAAATTCTAACTATGGCACATGTTGCCAGGCAACTCAAATGGTACAGAAATTACTCTATTTTATTCCTATAATCAACAGCTAGTTCCTGTGTTTATTGACTTTATAAGATCATTTCCCATCCATACACAAGCAGCTTTACCATAACAGAGTTAAAACTTGTTTCGGCCATCAACAAATAATACCATGTGAAGGCTACCAATAGCACACTTTTCTCACTTAACAATTTCATTTGTACGTAAATAAAAAAACTGATAAAAAAGTTCATTAATATTGATTATTCCTAAATATGGCACTGTTTCATCATGCAGTGGAACCCCATCTGCATTATTTTCAGAATCATTACAGGAAAAGGCCCAGATGGCTCATATCACTCACTTGGATATAAAAAAAATCCAGGAAACTTTCCATTAAAGGTTCTAAGGCAAATAGATCTTCAACAAGACTTCAGCATACAGCATGGTGGTCTCAGCTGGTTCAATGTTTTGACCCCATGACTAAGTCCCCAGGGTGGGGATCTCAACAATTTCGGTGTTATGACCTATGACTAGATGCAGGGGCAAATCTTGGAAGCATATGTATATTCGTATCTTAATGCTCAGCATTTGTACAATATATAGTTATAGGGTGGGAACCTCAATTGTTTCTATGTAATAACCCAGGAACAATGTTAACAAGAGCGGAGGCAGACCTAATAATGCTGGCTAATCCTGGTAGTATATCTGTAAATGTCTTGTCCAATATACCCATCAAATGCATTTTGGTTTGGTTTGGTTTAATTTTGTTTAACCTCCCATTAACAGCTAAGGTAATTTAAAGATGTGCCTCCGTCTGTGTAGTGTATGTGTGCTTGCATGTGTGTATGCAGGAGACAGGGTATGTTTGTGTGCTTGCCTCCTTGTGATAGTGCGGATCTGATGCCGACTTTATAGTGCTATCTCACTGAAATGCCATGCCGAAGGTGCCAAGCACAGCAAATGTGACATTAGGATGGGGAACTTAACTATTTCCAAGGGAATGTGTTTGGTCCTGTCCCTCAGCCCCTCCTCCCCCAAAAAGGAGTTCACCACTCCATCATTTGTACATTTTCAAATCCCCCTCACTGAAAGATGTTTCGAAGTAATTTGGTGAAATTCCGTTGTTTCAAGAAATTGTTTATAAATGGACATACAACAGACACCAGGGTACAACGTAAGATCATCTAGGTTGTTTGTACCAAGTGAGCTCAGAAAACTAGGTGTCAAAACACTAGTCCCAGGACAAAAATAGTTTAGTTGATTAACTAAGACTAACAAGTTTAAACCAATGTAAGGTGCGAGACAGATCACAGATGATATGTTCCATATTGCATACATGTCCCCTGTTGGTGAGAGAGTGTGCTTGGCCATATAAATAGAATTTTTAAGGCAAGCAGATCAGTACTGTACATAGTAAAATGGCCTTTCTGAACATTTCAAATCTTAATTCCTCACTTAAAAGCAGGCTACCCTTAATCAAATGTAAGCAATGTTATATTTTGATAACTGTAAACAATATGTAATATTCTTATGAAATTAGTTTACATGTATATCAGGCCTTGGGCAAGTCTGCATGCTGAACGATCATGCTTACAAAGGGGCATAACTTAAAAACAAAATGTTTGAAATCCTACAGACATCACATTATCAATCATTGAAGAGAGTTGATGTGATCTTCTGTGATCTGGAACAGTGAACAGTTTTCGCTGGTCCGACGACAGATGTCATGTGCTGTCTCCCCTACTCGGTTACGAATACTGACATCAATGTTACAGTTGGTCAGAAGGACCTCCAGTGTGGCACGACTGTCACGCTCTGAGGAGGCAAGATGGAGAGCCGTCTGCCCCCCATTGGTCTGTGCATTGATTGGGGCCCCATGTTGTAGGAGAGTTGCAACGACCTCTGCCTGATTCCAACGTGATGCGCTATGTAGAGGCTGCCATCCATCGATAGTCCTGGCCTCCACATCTGCCTTTCGCGCCAACAAAAGCTGAAACAGACATATAGCACAATATAAAATGTGTCCCAGCGAAGGAATGGATAAATTACAACACAATCTAAAGTCTTTTTTTAGCATTAAAATTTCTAGACCTGGTAAAATGTTGTACACTTTTCCAAAGAATACTTACCCTAACAATATCATCATGGCCATTGTAAGATGCTCTGTGTAGAGGGGTATAGTCATCACTATCCCGAGCGTTGACCAAATCAGGGTCCTCGGCTAGCATGGTCTCTACTATCTCCCTCTCGTTGTTTTCTGCAGCCCAAAGAATCCGGACTTTGGGATTATCTGCAAATGGCATAATAATGTTCATAGATAAAACAGCTTGATCTGCACTACCAACAAAACATTTGTTCCCCTCATCACAGTTAACATTTGCTATACTGACTCAATATTGATAAGAGTATTAAGACAAAACTTGGGCAAAAAGCCTGCAATTCTATACACATCCTGACACCAGGTAATACACAACCCAATATGCACTAATAAACGTTGTACACCAGTGTTGCCTACAATTTTGGTTTGTTTGTGTTTTACGTCCTATTAACAGCTTAGGCCTCGAACCCGCGACCCAGTGGTGGAGGGCTATAGTGGTAGCATAATGTCAGACGCCTAGACCACTTGGCCACCGGGGCCCCCTGTTGCCTACGATGAGACCCAAAACAGTAGTATTGTGTGCACATTGCATAGGGTTTATCTCACATTTATCTTATTACATGTACATAACATTACTTATGGTTAATACCTGTGCTTTATACACAATTGTTTACATTGGTTCCTGTGTTTATGTTAATAACATGTTCATTCACTATGTATTTCCATTCTACAATCAATAGGCATGAAAGTCCCCGAATAAGTTTTTGAATAGGAGTTAATTGTTCAGGCAAGGAATCTTTTTAAGCTTTCTAGATGATAATGCAGCATGCTGCAATGGCCAAGTTACAACATTTATAGAAACTCACTCTGTATCTCTTCATTCGTGGCTTCTTCCACCCCCTCCTCATCCATCTCCCAGAAACTCTGATACTGGTTTGGTGCTCCGTCCTTGGCTCTCAATACCTGCAGACAATCACACAAGTTCTTTGTGATAGCATTCAGTTTTAAATTAGAAAGCTTTCTATACGACACATACTTTACCATATATAGTAGTCACAATAACACTAAGATCCTCTGAGAATCAGTTCACTCTGAGAATTAGTATATTTTTTAATAATTGATTTGTGTCAAATGTCTTCACATATCTTCAATTTGGTCATTTTAATTTGCTGTATAGAAATTAAATGATCTCATTTTAAACAATTTAGTAGGATTTAATAGGATTTTAACAGGGTTCCATAGCATTAGCAAAGGCATTGAATGCTTCTCTGTCTATATCATATAAATTAACAAGCTTTCATTGTGTTTTAGCAATCTGATTAAAACCAGATCTTTGATTCCAATCCGATACTCTACGTTCCAGTCTGGAACGTCGAGTATCAGAGTGGAATCAAAGATCTGGTTTTAATCAGATTGTGTTTTAAGAGACACCATGATAAATCAGTATCTGTATGGGTAACATAAGGTGTCTACCGGGGTACCTGTACTCAAAACACACTGCACCATAATATTTTGTGATTATGTGATCTATATTCCCGGTATACAAGTTCAGTACAACCTGCTGATTTTGCTATATATACACTGTATCCACCTATACTATTTTATGGTTGTATTGAGCAATTTTTTGCAAAGATTTTAGTCATAATTAAAATGAAGCTAAGTCACATACATGTACGATAAGAAGTAGTTTTTACTGCAATGTTAATTACGAAAAGCATACCGGTAGTCAGATTTCCATGAATAAATGTTTTTCTCTCATAAACAACTGGGGCCTGTTCGTTTATGCGGAACAATCAGTTTTACCATTTATAAATGTAACAATTTTGGGTATAAATCCTGGCCGACCTGCAAATGTTTATGCAGGCCTTGCAAAGCTTTGTCAAGACTAGCCTGAAAGCAGCATCAGATTACTAGGTCCGACCTTATTTAATAAACGAACAACTGTGGTCCGACCGGCTAAATGAAAACGGCCCTGATAAAAAGGTTGATACAGCTGTGACCAGCTGCTGAGCCCGTAAGGTGGAAATTGTTAAATAAATGGATCAGAACAAAATAATAAAGCAATGTGCTCCATGTTGTTTAACATGATGTTCAGGCTTTCACCTTCTGTACTCTATAATGCAAGCTGAAGTCAATGCAATTGTCTTCATTAAAGGCACCCTTTGCTTATGTGCTCAGTTTTGGTGTCTATCAATTTATAGCAGATGCTGTAAATTCTGTAGTATCACTACCGTCCAAAATTATGGAAATCCGTTTTATGAATTATAGTAGCCTCTCTTAATCTCGTTTTGGATATTGTTGTTTGAGTGCAAGGCCAGGCTAAATAACTTAAATTAGTGAGTTAACAGTGACTGGGTACATGTACATTGTAGCTAGCCTCAGTGTATTTTAGCAACAGTATAGAAGAAGAGGTCCTGGGTTTGAATCTGGTCCATAATCCATTGCATTTTTACACCCAGAACACTGCTAATGGTTCATGTAATTTGAACTGCCCAGCTGTTATAACAAAGTTTACTTGCCGTAAGAGGTTAATGTTAGATAGATTGTGTGTGATTTAAAGTTTACATACAGCCTCAAGGACGTCTGCTGAGCCCAGATTGAGCAGCGGTGGATATTGCTGATCCAACTCAGTTTCATCGTACTCGTCTTCCATCGTTGCCGTATGCTTTGTCTGAACTTCCGGTGAAGGGAGATAACTAGAAATATGACCAGAAAATGGCATGCTATAAAATATGGTCTAGTCCAGTGTGGTCGGGTCCCTGATGCTATCTCTTTGTTTAATTTCTTTTCATTCGGGACTGGATCAGTAAATGTAAATACTTAAATAATCCAACAGTTCATTTCTTCTAAACCTAGCCAAGAGTTGAAACATGTCGTAAAAATAGCTCCACAGAGCTAATGTTAAATGTTATGCCATATACGACACTAAATAAAACTTCTTGTATCTTGTATCTTGTATCTTGAAACCCATGAACAAAAACTGCAAAAAAAAAAACACCCAAATATTCCCTTTATTAGTAAGAATTACTTCATTTGGTTAACAACTAATATTTTTTATATGATAAAAGTTTTATCAACAGATAATACACAAAATGTAGTCGAACTTGGATACTCGGAGCAGGCACACAGCAAGTGTGGAGAATGTGAGTGGAAAGTTTTGGAAAAGTAACTAAGACAATGGTCTATATTTCAGTTTATATAACTCCTACGTTCAAGACTACACATTCGTGCACATATCTGTGAAAAGAGTTAAAAACGACATTGTTGAAAGTATTTGGTACGTCGTTCAAGCTTTTGATTTTGAATACAGAATTAATTGCTTCATGTAGACACCGTGGGAAGGGGGAAACCTGTATGTTACTAACAAGAAAGAGCAAATTAATGAGCGGAAAGGTGAACTCTTCCTGTCCGTGTTGGTTAGGTTGTCAGTAAAGACCGAGGAAAGTGGCTTAAGTAGACGAGTCTGTAGTGTATGTACTTCATTTCAAGGAGCCCGAGTTTCCTCTGGCCCTTACACCAGACTTAGACATTTTGACATATAGATGTCTCGTAATACATATATCTGTTTGTCCGATTGCGCATGACTCCCCGCCATTTGTTAGCGTTATGGCGTTACTTCTCGAGGGTAACACCAGACATCTATATGTCAAAATGTCTAAGGCTAGTGTTAGGGTCAGAGGAAACTCTAGCTACATATCAAGCTCTGGACGGTATATATGATCGATAGAGGCCTGTGCTTTGTTTTCATTTTAGATTTAAAGCATCTAAATTATTTTTGAATGATGGACCTGATAAATTTGACCCACTCTTAAAAGTGAATCCAATACAGCATGCTCTCGTTTTGTCCAGTCTGGCGTAGTCTTCCACAGAATACATAAGTATCTTGAAATTTACATTCCGATTGAAAGTCTCCCGATACTTAGGACCCTTCACGAACAGCTCTCGTACTTTGCATTATGGATACTATTTAGATCGACATTAACTAAATGTCCAGCCGGACCAACGATCTGATCATGAGAACAATTCACTCTGGTTTTTGCTATGCTTTTCACAAAATATGCTCTAAAATAGTTTAAAACCATATATTGATATGCCATTTCCTATTTCTTGGAACAGACATCTCTCGCTATCGGAGAACAAAAGCGTTACTCCAGTTTGGTATGAGATACATATGTATGATAGAGTAAAGAGAAGGTCAACAGTTCTCATAGAAGGAACATCTTTATAGAGAGGATGTTCTAGATTGATCAAAAGCTATTTTGAATTCTTTAAAATCCACATTCGATGTATTCCTCTTTTGGAGTATTCAGTGTCACAATAAGGCATTATGGTACTAGTATTGGCTGTATCTAGTTGGACAAAGGCTGGATTGAGTAACTAGCAGAACCATCCATATAACTTTGTTTACAGATTCTTGTTCAATAGTTTTAGAATTCAAATAGTCACTCTTTGGCTATTCGCATGCTCTACAAAATATCACCACAGGGGAAGGCACTGTTCGACGAAACGAAGATCTGGAAGACTACAGGAGTGGAAGGACAGACCTGTTGCAAATGAGTTTCAACCATGAAATGTGCGAGTCTATCTGGACGAGAGAAGCCTTTCCCTGAAGGTGTTTTATGCTCCTATGGCAAGTTTTGCCAATATGGATCCAGTTTTTCTGAAGTTCTGCTAGTTGTTGACATACTAATATAAATCTTTCTACATTTGCCAAGGTAATTCTTACTGGACTTTTCCCTTTTTAATTTAATCTAAAGTTAAGGAAAAGAGACATGTCAGGGCAGGTAACTAACGGCGTTATAGCCACACCATCCGACCACCACATCACCAAGACAGACTACAGAGGGAACAACAATTTCGACCAATTAAAAAAATGCTGCCACAAAATATTTTCCCCGGGACCATCACCGGCTTGAAACAAGTCTCAACACCCATAGCCACAAAGGGCAGCCTTGTCGCTATTAACACTGTTTGATACTCACCTACAACAGTTTTTGTAACTGTCATCGAGGTCCTCAGCAGCATCTAGCCTCCATTATCGACCATCTGTTAACACCGACCGGATTGGTGTCGCCCAAGGCACGAAATATTAACACAACTACCTAATAAAGGAATTCTATACATCTGCAGATTTGATCTTGCTCACATTATTTTTGTAAACCAGAGACATATAAACTTCTGTTTTTTTAATTTCTGTGTAAAATTTCTGTGTTAATTAGAATTCTCCAACCCCTACTCGGTTAACAACTTATTGTTTACCAATTCTATTGTATATGATGAACACTAACATAAGATTCGAATTTTTGCGTAGGTGACACATTCTCTTTTATATGTAATCCACCTCTGTAAATGATCACCTAGACATTACCCGGCAGCTACCGTTCCAACCTTAGGGATCAGTCCTGTATAAGAAAAGAAAAGAAAGCATCACATTTGGAACACAATTTGACAAAAAAATAACGCTGCAAACCAATCGCTTGGATTGCTAGGGAGGTACCGCTTAGATTGCTAGGGAGGAACACGAGACTTTGGTTCTGTCTCACCTAGAATACTGTAGCAGCACCCGAGACCTTCATAGAGCAAAGAGCACATATAGATAGTGCATTCACCAACCTGATAATGATAAAGTAATAAAGGTCGCCAGAAGACAAATGAACAGGAGCAAACACAAACTTGTAGTACGCTATCTTACACCACTCTCGGGTCCGCACACGGCACTGTAATTTTGGCTATAAAACATCAGAAATCTGGCAACTTTCCTACGCTGAATTACATCCTTTTTTCTTTCACCTCCAATACTTACCAGGTAATATGGAGGGTATCGTAGTGGAAATTGTTATTTGGTTTTCATGAAATCTGAGGTATAATAATCTCACACCGTTGTTAGCAAACTTAGCAACGGCAGTTGGATCCAGCAAGAGACATGTTGATAGCTTCAGTGTAAATATAGTTAAACGTTACGAATGACCAATATATCTCGCCTGGCCAGTGCTTTCGAATGCAGCTAATGCTAATGGTTGGATTAGAATTAAAATTCTGACCGATTGTGTAATTAAGGGAGTTTACAACATTGGTCGTTCGTGGTTAACAATCGCGTATATGAAAATAGACAAGAGGCCCAATGGGCCTGCATCGCTCACCTGGTATTAATCTCACACTTGTAATCTTACAAGTGGACTAAAAT
>JAUMHH010217368.1:0-12377 GCA_032359455.1 Chlamys rubida | reverse complement strand
AAGTAACAATCAATACCTGCTCACAAGAGCAGATAACTCTGCAATATGCAAAGACGGAATAATAACATGATGGGTCAAGAATAACCCTTCTTGTGAATCACTTTGAAATCACAAAAGATTATTTTTTTGGTTTGTTTGCGATTAACATTTAACAGATATGGTGATTTAAGGACGTGCCAGGTTTGGTGGTGGAGGAAAGCCAGAGTTCCCAGAGAAAACCCACCGACCTACAGCCAGTATCTGGCGACTGCCCCATGTAGGTCTCGAACCCGCTACCCAGTGGTGGAGGGCTAGTGGTAGAAGAATGTCGGACGCTTTAACCACTTGGCCACACGGCCTCATAATCACAAAAGAAATAATTTTATTGAAACAATTAAGTAAAAGAAGAATCCATACTGCTGTCTGTAAATCTAGGTCAAGGGTTAGTCTGCTTGAAAAAATCGTCAACCAAGAATTCAAACGTTCTTGTGATTTAATCGTAAACATATACTATCTGTGGCTATTACACAACATACCCCGTCTCCAGCACACCTACACACTTGCACGCTTACACAACACACATGGAGGCACGTCCTTAATTTACCTTAGATGTTGATAGGACCTTAAACAAAATAAAACCAAACTAAACCTAATAAGATATTTGGTAATGGACAAGTTGATTGTTGTGACAGTTCACAATGTCGATCACATTATGACTAACTCTGATTATAGGTACTACAACTAGTAGAAAGAGGTTTGGATAATGACTAAGTTGAGCAACATACCATTAAATTGGTAAGATAGCAAAACAAGACTCTGAGGAAGCTAAGATGATAAGAAAGCAAGAAATTTGTAAAAAAAATAAATGAAAACCTTAATATCAAGAAACGGTAGGACTTTTTAATTTGCAAGCAGGAAATGGTACGTCCGTGGTTATATCGCAGACAAGGATGAAGTTATTAGATCGTTTGTTTGCTCACAGAATCACCTACGTACGCAGATTGTTGAGTGTGATTGGACATCAAGAAATGCAGACTCGTGTTTGGTTTTCATTTTGGACTTCAAGCTCTGAAAGTGAATCTAATTCAGCATACTCTTGTTTTCTATCGTTTGGCAAATTCTTTCTCAGATTCCATTAGTTTATTGAAAATAAGTTGTTCTTGCCGTTTTCAATTGATGTTCAACACCAACTGGGTTGCGTTACGAATGCTATCCTTTTGAAAAATATTCCAATATCTTGGATTAAGATGATCAATTGCTGATTTTATACCTCAAAGACCATAGGGCTCCGTAGGTATCAAAATGTTTCCAAAAATAAATTATAATTTAAAATTTCGCGAATATATTTTATTAACTTAGTCATGAGTTCAGAAGCATTCCCTACGGACGTGCTCTTCGGCGGAATCGAATCCTGCGATAGAACCAGTCGAACTAGACTAATTATTGAAAGTATATTCAAATGGAAAGTTGTCAGTATTACAAGAATTGGAGGTGAGTAAACATGTAATGCAGAGGTTATAGAAGAAATCTTAGTGGGTAATACAAGGAGGATCGTATTACATAGAAATTCCACAATCCCATTTGTGAAAACGTGAAGGTCTTTGATTTCAGTTAAACATGAACAAGGTACAGCTGGATCCATATGTCATATTCCGTATATTCCGTCCCGACAACCAGTCTCGCAAAACGATTCCAAGATTGAAAATGTCGCCGAAAGACTTGGTGAGCAAAGAAAAATAGATATATCAAAGGTAGTTCACTCGCAAATTAGTCCTATATCATAACTTCCTATTTAAGTCATTGAAAAGGCAGCATTATCCACCGAATGGAAGACGGCCAATTTCTCATCTAATTTTAAAAAGGGAAAGCGAACAAATTCATCTATACACAGACTAGTATCGTAATTCTGTGTAAACTAATGGAATATGTTATCTTCAGTCAAATCGTATGATACCTAAAAGAAAAGGATATTCTTAACCATTTTAGCTTAAATTCAAGTAGTACCATCCGAAATTGCAAACGCCATTGCTATGGAAGGGGGGAGTGAGTAACGTAATCGTTACGGAGTTTTCGAAATCATTCAAATAAGGTGGCTCGCAAGAGACTCCTTTTCATATAAGTAAAGATGGTAGTGAAAAGGCAAAGAAACTGGGACGGATACTAGTGCCAATATTAATACGACGCAATATGTAAAAAAAATCGTCGTCAGAAAGCTACGTTATCGCAGCTAGGACGGGTACTAGTGGTATTTAATGGAATAGCTTCTAATGAAATCCCAGTTACCAAATTGTGAAGGTGCCATCACCTGTACTGGCCGTTCATCCTTCCTATCCGGCATTGCATCAGGACTTGGTCTTCTTCAATGTCGTCATAAGGCTCGTGTCGGTCACACACTTTGTACCTTATACCATCAAGGTAAGTATTGGCCGAGACAAACAAGACCTTGGGAGGATGTCAATAAGCTAGAAAATTGGGAAAAGACTTGACGAAGGAAATCTGATCCTGCCAAATGTGAAGTTGTCACCTCCAGATGGGCAAACACTACACAATGTACTTACCATACACGCGCACAGAAGCATAAATCAGCAACCACTTCTTAGTTCCTCGGAATCGCCATCACTGAACATTTCATACAGAAAAGCCACGTCAGTACCGTAACAAACAAGGACACTCAGATGCTTAGATTCCTTAAAAGAAATCTAAATGCCCTATCTCAGAAGGTTAAGGAGGGTGGCTACACCTACCTGGTCGACTTTGATCCGAAAGCAGACAGAGGTCCTCGTATGAACCGTGATTCCACCGAGAAATTATCTTGTATAATACCGTGAATACAGAACATTGCTGATGGACTCCTTTAGATAAAGTCCCCGTTAGAGTTAATGTTATTGACGAGTTTATTAACGATTAATATATATCGTCTACAAAAATGCAATAAGTTACATTATGGATTTTGAAGAACCTTGCATTGCTACCGTTTATCTTGCATTTAAGAGAATGTATTTTATCCAATGGAATACGTTCTCTGTGATACAGCCACGCTCCATTTTGTTCAGAATTGGCTGATGTGACACTTTATCAAAAGCCTTGCCAATGTCTAAATACATCACAACGTGTATTCCTTCATTGATAGATTTGGTCCAGTCCTCCTTTACTTTCAATGGTTATGTGATGCGCGATGTTCCTAACATGAACCAGTCTGACTTTGGTTTGGTTTGATTTAGTATTGTTTAATGTCCTATCAACAGCTATGGTCATTTAAGGACGGCCTCCCATGTTTGCAAGATGCATGCGTGTAGTGTATGTGTGTGTGTTTTGGGAGGCTGCGATATGTTCGTGTTTGTCTCCTCGTGATAGCGCTGAACTGATGCCGACTTTAAAGTGCTACCTCACTGAAACATACTGCCGAAGACACCCAGCAGGACACCCCACCCTTTCACACAGTTTGTAAACATGTTGTTACTGTTGATGCAATACTTTGCTTTGATAATGGTGTGAGGCTTTTTGGACTATATTTTTGGCGTTTTTTTAATGGGTGGTCTTAACGTTGTTGTCGTCGTCAACTCAAAACTATATCGAAGATCGGCAACCGAGTACAGCAGTAGATCCGGGCCCCCACAGATTAGAACTAAATTATGAAGACAGTGATGAAAGAAATGTTGTTTATCGTCAAGAGAATAACGATTCTGTTTATTATTGGAATATTCTTTACCCTACCTCTAGATTTTCAAATATCATGTTCAAACAATATATATAAAAATAAAAATAGGGTGTAATAAAAAATATGAAAATATCGAATTGTTAACCGGACCGTAATTTGAACTCAAAATCGATAACAATATGGCAATTCAAATACAAACTACCTATATACATGGAGTCCATTAAAAAAGATGTACAATGATAATAGGACCAGCTGTTCCGGAAGGGTCAGTGTTTTCTGTTACATCAATGACACCCGCCATGTAAATCTAGTTAAAATCCAAGTAATGGCACGTTCTCGTAGCGAGAACCGGGGTAGTGACATCAAAACAAGGCACACCTATGAGTATAATGAACAATATCGACCTTCATGTCACATATAGAGTTCATTTCCAAAAGCGATAAAAAAACTTGACCGAAGTCTTATAAATAGATACATAGATTTATTTTGACAAAAAAAATAGGATTTTATAATCCTTTGACAGTCAACCATGAAATAAAAAAAAAACAATTGAATACAAACATATTTCAAAAGTTGCGACGTTTAGATTTCGATTTTTTTCTTTAAAACTTTAGTTCTGCGCTTAGTTTTGCCAGTGTTATAATTGTAATCGTTTAAAGCTGGAGGACCGGTGAGCTTATGACGTGGCGCGTCGTCTGCCGTCTGTCCGTCAACTTTTTGTTAAAATCACTACGAGTACTGAAAGGCTCAGTGAATTTTGACTAAATTTTGCCTGGGTCATCATTGGGCAAAGGGGAATTTTGTATAAACGGAGAGTGTAGCCCCTTGGGGCAGAGGGATGGGGCCCAATAGAGGATATTAAGGTAAATATTCTAAAGCCTTCTCCTTCAGTACAATTGGGGGCTTTTAACCAAATTTTGTTAAGAGCATCCCTGGGCATTTTAAATGTTTAAAATCTACCAAACTTCATTGGGGCTGAAAGAAGGGACCCAATGAGGGTCGCTTGTTGCTGAGAGACATAGCCAATATTTGGCAATAGCATTTTATGGTTAATGAGAATATTTTCCATGGTTGCTTAAATAAGTTTTATCGTAATTCGAGTTTATGGTATCAATACATTGTATTTCAAATTTAAGATATCACTTGATAGAGCTATTTTATATCATATTAGACCGAAATATCTATTTCGGTCTAATATCATATGATATCATGAATTATTTAATATATTTAACGTTAACTGAACAGGAATTTTGACATATATGTATTTTTTCAATTGGCTTATATTTCAAATTGATGGCATAATAACTTAAAATTATTATATCTACGTTAGAGACGTTGTTGTTGTATTTTTATTTTTTTGGCAAATAACAAGAAACCTGAAAATCGAACGCGCCGTATTTTTCATACGGGCATTTTAATTTTTCCAGCCTGCAAAATTCTGTGACGCGTTTTGTGAGTCGTCCTGTCAAGAAAAGTATTAGGCCTATAATTAGCCTTCTTGGTTGACATCAGCTTGATCTTTTTTGTTTTAAAAGATTCTTGTGAGTATATTCAAATACTGTAATATGTACATCTGCATGTTTTAAACCGCCCAAACTCCGGCGCGCACACACAGTGACACACACAAGTTTCTCAAATTTATCTTGGTCTTGGGCGAGCCTCATGGGCCTCATGACCTGATGGGCAGATGTGACACAATTAGTTATCATTATTTGTAAATCAGAAACTGATCCTCAGGCAGTATTAAGCATTTTAAAAGGAGTCTGATTATCAGTCCATTTTTGACCTCCCTCCAACGATACACTAGTTAGGAATAACACAAAGTTGCAGCATTCGGCGCGACACAACTACCAACCATTTCGGACCAAGGAGTCGTCTCCAAAATTTCATCAAAATATAAGGATATAACATAGGCGACTCCTCCACACCCCGTCCTGAGGGAAGGCCCGACAGAACACCGACTTCCGTAAGTGAGATGAAACCCGTATGGGTGGAATACTTTTTTTTTTTTAAGTTTTAATTTTTCCACAAGATTTATTGATACATAAAACAACAAAAAAACGTCCACTCACTCACATACATTGTGATGTCATTACCACCGACATCATCATCATCATCATCATCATCATCATCCGTTCATTCACGTATAATGAAATGATTTCATTTAAAAGTACCTGCATCTTTTCAGTTGCATCACAACATTTAACACTTGTGTAGTTTTACATCAACACATCATCTTTCTACTTTACATCCGCCATCCATACACAATCGTCCTTACTCACACCCACCCATACACACACTCTTACATACACAAACACAAACAAGCAAGCATTCACAGAAATGCGAAAAAAAATGAAAAGCTACTAAAAACTGTAAACAAAAATACAAGGTTTTGGTAAGGTAATGTTAACAAACAAAACAAATAAAACAAAACAACAAGAGAATAACGAAGTAGGGCAAAACATGAACAAAATAAAGATTTACATGGAGACCCTTAAAAAGTTCAGGGAGAATAAGACCAAGTGTTCCGAAAGGGTAAGCGTCAACTGTGAACTCAAATATACTAAACTCTGAAATATTCACAAAGGAACTAGTATTAAAAGGGGGGCATATCGGTATAAAATGATCTGAAAGACACAAAAGTGTATAGTTAACTGGATGCATTAATGTATGCATTGCTCAAAGTAACGTAAAATTATTTATAAATGTGGGAACACATATGTAAATATATACTGGGGTACGAAGTAACATATTTGACTAGGGACACACATGTTTTAATATAAACTAAGGGACATAAAATTGTATGACTAATTTAGTACATAAAGGTACATGTACATAAGAAGCCTGGGGTAGACTTGTATAATACTCACTAGATACAGATAGTAAAGAAACGCATATTAACATAGTTTGTCGATGCGGCAAACCAAAAAAATACCCATATTTTGAAATTTGGTTATAAAGTTAAATTGTTAATGAACAAGGAAATTTGATTATAAATTATATTTTTAATTAACAAGGAAGCAAACAAAATATTATTTATATTTTAAAAAGGGGACGCACACATTTACAATAGAACTGGGGATATTCATGCACATATTAAAGTAAATGACAAATGTATATACTTTATATTACACATTGGGGCACAAGTGCATATTTTAAATTCAATGGCACGGATGTATAGTCAATTTGCATAATATTTATTATGCTGGCGAACATACATGCATATTTAAATGATAAGATATGGATAATCTATATAAGACATGGGGACACATTGTTTTCTATATTCAACTGGAATACACAAAGGTATACATTAACATTTGGTCCCTATACTAAGCATCATCGATGAGGTATACAAGGACAAAACAGTTGTAAAATGCCGCGTTATTCATGTTTGGCATAGTGTATCTATTACCAATATAACTACTAAAGTTGAAGAAATTCTACTGAGATACACTATGCCAAACATGAATAACGCGGCATGTTATTACTGTAACTGGAGGTTATAACCCTAAATGTAATTATCACACAACAGATTAAAAATACTATTGTGAAAGAAAGGTAACAATATTGAAAACTGACGGACTTATTTTGTTTTGTCCTTGTATAACTCATTTAAATGATACATATGTATAATCTATATAAGACATGGGGACACATTGTTTTCTATATTGTAAAAACTTCACAGTAGTGAAATAGGTAGCCGGTTTCCTGAAGTACAGAAAAATGGATACATGTGACTCATTGAAAAAAAAACTGAATTAATGCCTGGATTGCTTTGAAATACTTTAATATTGAGAGAACACACTGTTCTGTCAATAATAAACATACAATATTCATCAGTTTAAGATTAAACATTAGAATATGCGGAAATTGTGATACTGTTTCCCTACATTGGATTTTCAACTAGGGATGTACTTCCTATTTCCGTTTATCAATACACTCCTATGACCTTAAGTTCTTCTTTCTACCAGATCTATAATGAACTGGAGGTTATAACCCTAAATGTAATTATCACACAACAGATTAAAAACAGTTTTCAATATTGTTACGTTTCCTTCACAATAGACCACATCCAGCAGCTCGTGTTTAAATACCTCGTGTTATGTTAATTGTCCTCACGTGAAATATCAATTGAAAGACCATACTACGTATACGAACCAAATTATCTATAATATTAAAATGTAAAATAAGTTAAGCAATACCATACGTACACTATACACACTAATACACAAGATTAATTTCTCTGGTTGATATTTTAAGAGTGTATAAATAAAAAAAAAATGTATTTCCTTCATTATTTTCGACCTTACTGCCATCGAACAAACACAATCATAGGAAGAACATAGCCATGACATAGATAGTATATGCAGTGAAAGAGTTTCTGTTGATTTACATGAAACAAATGTTTACGACATTAGATCTTAATTTATTTGTATAAAAAACACATTAAAGATTTTGGTGAAAAAATCATTCGGTCATGAAATAACTGCAATAATAAATGATTTGGGAAAGCATGCTTTGATACTGAATCCCAGTTTTAGAATAATTTAATTCCTTTATTCATCCTTAACTCACAACTTGCTTTAATAACTCAATTATTTGAATCTGGTATGCCCCAGCAGTGTTCACGTTCACACGTTTATGACTCTGGGTTGATATTTACAATCATATTGGTATTATTGCGTGTCCACCCGTAGTTATAACACAACGTTGGGTTTGATTTGCAATATAGCTCTGTTACTGTCAATAAACCAAGGTACCTGAACGTACAATTCACTGTACTTATAACGTAACGTCGCTGTAATACAGACTGCCAAATTCGTTTATAATGGTCATTGAGGACTATTTGATTACCGAAATACTTTAACGTTACTATCATTACCTGTATTTGAGAATATTTTACTGCTTAATACTTGTTGTAATTGACCGCATTGCTTTATTATATAACATTGCCACTTAGGGCCGTCGTGCACTGCGGAATGAAGCAGGTCGGCGTCTTCCTTTATTAATCCTACAGTGCGGTTTTCAAACTATGCATGTGAACAATCGATCAGGATGATTAAGTGTTTCTCTCAATATTTCAACTTCGGGAAATTCATAATTGCAACGATTTAGTATACTCTGTTTTGAGTTTGTAGGTATTTCCAACGCGATTGATTTTGCTTTCCGTATTACAGAAATACTTTGGTTAGGTATTTAATGTGATAATACAATGACGTAGTCACATAACAGTGAAATGGTCTATTTTCTTTGATTTGGAACGTAATGATTATCAATTAAAATTTAAATCAGAATGTTCTTATTAACATAATTTGTCTAATCTTCATTACTATTTATATAGACAATGTCTCATTTTCATCCATAGTGAAAACGAAATTTTAGATCAGATTCGATTAATGCAAAAACTAATATCATTCCTCTCATCCTAAATAGCTTCTAATATTATCACGAGTAGCGGGAAACCTGGCTGATAAATGAATTTCTACAACAATCAAGGGGCGACGAAACCTGACATTTAAGATACCTGTACATATCCAAATGTAATCACGATGTAAGACTGTGAAATCCTTGCTACACGACCCGTTGAGCCGGGTACCTTCTCATCATAGTGATAAATACATGTAGAGTCCTTCCTCACCAGCCGCGACACAAGAGTATCCTGTTTGGCCACTACTTGTAGGTTTATTGAACATTAATTGTTTCTGTGTAAACAGCCTGCCAGTCTAGCGTGTGTCCAAGAGAGTGCCGGATGGCGACTCTCACGTCATCAATTCCCCATTATCGTTGGTTTTGCTATCTGAATGAGCGGGGATTACTACGAATTTATTCCCGTAGGCTGGAATTACAATGACAAAATTCTTCATAGGGAGGAGTATATTTACAGTGATAAGAGTCTAAATCTAAATAGTATCGGCGGAAGGTTAGATACGGACTCTGATACGTGGTGCCGGTCTGAGGTATGGGTATCAGGGATGCTTCTTACCCCATACAAAAATGTTGATGAATCATAGGAATAGTTTGGAAGTAATTTAACTGATAACGTGCCTGGTAAAAGTGATGAAATATTAGCTTTCATAAGCTTGCTCCGGAAGTCAAATAACGCATGCAAATGAAAACCATGTATTGATAACAAAATATTTATCTTATCCCATCTGTTAAGACCATTCAAAGAAAATAAAAGGAAAAGGAACATTTTACTCCGTTACATAACTCCAATATTATACTTTGAATATCTGTGACCATGGCCTATCGCACCCCTAACCATCGGGTGGTCGAATGGCGCAGTGGATAACGCACTCGGCCGGGGTTCGATTCCCAGATCGGACGTGAAAAGTTACTGGGTCACCTGCCCTATAAAGTGGGTTTACTCCGGGTACTCCGGTTCCTCCGACATTAAAACCCAAAGTCAAAGGAGGATAATCACATAGCCTCTGATAGAATATACATCAAGACCAGCTAAATTTTTTGCCGAATGTTGAAATGCATGATACTGTTTGAAAATCAATAACAGAAGTTTTGATGTCAGTGCAGTTTAGTAGAAACCAGTTCACACGCACTATTTGAAAATTCAAACTAAATCTTAACTATTTTCTATAAGCACGTTTCGACTGGTGATGTTCAAACTTTAAAATTAATTAAAGTTTTTGATGGAATTTACCAAAAGAAGTACAATAGACGAGCAGTAATAAACTCAAACTATACAATAGCTTCAACACCAAGGACTGAGATGTGAAACTGTTATCCCTAGGGCTGATCTCATTTACAACTTCCTATACATTTATGATCAACGTACATCAACCTTGATTTGTGTTTTTCTGACATTATTTTCTTATTGATGTTTATCTTAACGGTGACTTCTACAATCATTCGATATGTAACAATAGATTTTTACTTTGATATGTTTTTTTACAGCAAATAATTTTCGCAACATGACCCGGATGATGCGTAGCCTTATGTTATATAGGGTGAGGGAAATGTCCGTCCCCAATAGACTCACGTCATTCTTTTATCAATATGGTTATATATATCCCTTTGAAGGACCATCAATGGCCCTATAAGTAATAAGAGATCGTCGCCCTCCTTAGCAAGGTCTACAGACCGCTTGTCTCGTCTGAGTGGTCAATAAATATGACCGATAATCGCACTGCTTGAGAAATGCCATTTAATTTCTCATATACAGCGCATACCTATAGGATAAAACAATACATTCATATGAATTATGTTCTAAATATTTGCTTAATATTTAGGGCTTTACCGTCTTGAAATTATGGCTATTTACCAATCACTTCAGAAATATGACCCCGAAAAATGAAGTGACGTTGTTAATTTCGAAATGTTTAAACTTGAGCAGGTGATATTTATAGTGTTATTAGGTATTCAGTAGATGTCTTATACAGGTATGACAGGTATATTTTGAACTCTGGGTCAATTAAGCTGTTATATTATTTATGACATAGCGCTTTACCTTAAGGAGACAGCCTCATAAAAACATAAACATATGACAGGCCTGGGCAGATATACGTATCAGCTTGGCAATATAATAATGTGACGTCAATAAATAGAAATTTACTTTCTTATTATCTTATATTTTATAACGAACTAAAAGCATATATATTTGAGTCAAAGACTTTGAATTATCATTTGAATTTGAGTATTTGTCTTAAACTTGTAAAGTTATAAGGGTTGTTACCGAGCCATACCTTAGTATCTTATACTTTATAACAATTGAAAGAGGGAATGTGAAATATCACTAGAGTTTGTATACTGTTTTACAATTGTATTATTATAAAGGTATAGTAACGATCGATACCTTATTTTCTTTTTTTTGATGAAGACATGAAAACATAACTATTTGAAACAAGGACTCTGAAATATCACTAGAAATTATATAATGATTTAAAATTCCTTATTATATTTTATAATTTACAGGGTCCATTATAAGTCTTTTACGGGTGTATTACTTTAATGAACAATTAAGTGTAAAACTACCTAAAAATGTAACATGAATATAATGTTCCTACTATGAGCATTGAATTTAGGAATCTGTTTTCTAAAGTGAGTTTTCAGAATCCGACATTTCATTTTAAAGTAATTTGTTCACCATTTACAAGTTTATGAAAAAAATGAAAATATTTCAAAATTGATGGTTCATTTTGCGGGGTAAAGTACTAATCTATTTATATATAGGCATGCATTGACAAAAAACTGTATTAAAGAAAGTCTGAAGAGAGAAATGAGCGAAGATGATTTGTCTCCTTGGGATGACTATGGCAACAAAAATAATTGATTGAATATAGAACGAAAACTATCGTTTGTAAAGTTACATGTAGCAGTATCGGTACATGTAAGACAGCACACCTGTATCAATACCGAACAAAGTGTTCAACTACAATATCACAGTGTACGGTATTATTTCGTTCTTTATGGAGGTTATTCTTCCTTTTTCTTTTTGAAAAGTTCTTGATTTTGATTTCTTGATAAAGTTTCTTGTTTTTCTTAAAGTGCTTGATGTGGTTTCTTTATTAATGATTTGCTGTCATTCCTTTATGAAGGTTCCTGATGTTATTTCTGTATGACGGTTCCTGGTGTTATTTCTGTATGACGGTTCCTGGTGTTATTTCTGTAGAAGGTTCCTGATGTTATTTCTGTATGACGGTTCCTGTTGTTATTTCTGTATGACGGTTCCTGGTGTTATTTCTGTATGACGGTTCCTGGTGTTATTTCTGTAGAAGGTTCCTGA
>JAUMHH010217357.1:0-12378 GCA_032359455.1 Chlamys rubida | reverse complement strand
TAACATATAACTCTCCCTACCATATAACACATAACTCTCACTACAATATAACATATAACTCTCCCTACCATATAACATATAACTCTCACTACCATATAACATATAATTCTCCCTGCCATATAATTCTCCCTAACATATAACATATAACTCTCCCTGCCATATAATTCTCCCTAACATATAACATATACCTCTCTCTACCATATAACTCTCCCTACCATAAAAGCCTCTCTGTTCCATTGATACACCCTGGCACAGTCCCCTTCCTTGGGTTGTAGTACCCAAAAGTGATGAGCACAGTCAAAACAGATATCCCAGGGTTCCACATCAGTTGTCATGGAAACAGACTGCTTCAGTGAAGCCCCTAACTCGGAATTCTCTAGCCTGAACACATACACGCAGTTGGATCTACAAAAACAGAAAACCAATAATGAGACAAATTTAATGATTATGTACATATTCTGAAGTCTTTGATCCAACCTCAACCAACTCTCCATTAAGTACTTTTCCCAAAAAATATAATTCTAAAAGCATCAGGTAAACACTTATGCATTGGATAAACATCGAAAGAGTTCTCTGTTTATGATTTACAGGTAAAAATGTTCATGTTAACTTTGAAAATGCAATATCACAATACACTGTCATGTCATATCATGTCATAGTTCTGAAAGCGATGTCTGCAATTTTTTCCCAATTTTGAACGTCTGTTTACATTGTTGCAAAGACTGATTATCATGAATGGGTCAAAGAAGTAATATCAATGGTAAATTCCCGTATAACACTGGATCCTAACAAACACATGGATATGAATTACTTAGAATTGGTATATGGGGTAGGGAAGTAATCATAAGGTTGTCAAAAATTTTCTGAGCAATTTAGTTTTTCTGTCTCGATAAACATACGGATTGCTCCAAAAATTTGACAAAATCATATTGTCTATACTGTTGGAATTATTTCCTTGCCCCATCTATATATACATTTATCTAACTCTGATTAGCTAAATTCAAAATCTGAAAACACATTTAGTACATGTATTATCTTGTGTTATGACAAGTTTATAATACATAATTCCTCGACCCCCCCAATCCGGTATACTCCAGGAACCTACACTGTATGTCTCTGTACATGTGAAGTCTACAACCAGAGAGCAGAGCGTCAGGTGGTGTTTTATCACCATAGCAATAAAGACTGATGATAGTTTTATATAATGGCCACCCCACACAATTTGAGTGTTCTTAAAATAGTCCCGGCTTTGAGAATTATTACAGCATCAATGTACAATAACTAGGTATAACACAGATTTTCTCTATAGTACTGACCGGGGGTCAAGGTCAGAATGACTTCAGCCATTCACATCTAATATTTTAGATTATCACAATGCTGCTTAAAAACTTTCTTAACTACAGCAAAATTTGCTTAAACTCAACAAAAGAAAACCCTACTTTACTACAGTAAAACCTACTTAACTACAGTAAAACCAAGGTATTCAGACTTGACAAGAAGAATCTTCCTGATCTAGGGTCAAACTTATAGGTTTGAGTGGGAAGGTTGGACTGATGCAGGTGTTCAAGCTTATGATGTTGAGGGAAAACATTTGCGTCATCCAAGGAAGAAAATTTGTGTTATCTATTAAAACTTTCTTTACTTAACTATATATTACACACAATCTAATTCAATTTTATACATACCAACAACAAATAGCTTTGTGTTGTCCGTTAAAATCTGCCTACCTGATCTACATTACACAAAACCTCATTCCGTTTAAAACATATCTCACCCATAACAAATGGCTGCCAGTACACCGGTGTCTGGGTCGTAGGACAGCTTCTTCACTCCAAAGTCTCCATGATCTTGAGATGACCTCTGACTTTCATCACCACAAACTGCCGCAGCAAGTCTGTCCCCATTCAAGGTCCATACAATTATCTCCCCTTCCTGGAGAAAACAACAAAATACCCGATATCAGAGTCAAATCATGGGGTACAGCACAGCTTTGATAATCCAGCATTCCAAGCTGAAGTGGCTGGACGCTGAGATAACTCTGTGTAGGTCAATGATTCCCCTAACCCATCGTCAGGACATCTGGATTATTGACGGCCGCATTAATGAGACTTGATTTTATATCATGAGAATGTACTGTTAGTTAAACTGCTCCTATTATTAGGACTTGTAATATTATGGCAGTATGTTACGGGACTGACCAACCATTATTGGTTCTTAGGACTTCGTTGTAAAGCATAAATTTTACAACCATACAATGCATTCCATAAAATAAAAGGAATTTCTATTTCTTCTTTTCGTTAATTAAAGGAAATACATCACTTCAAAACATTTTCTTAAAATCAACTCTGTAAGAAATAATTTCTCAGAATTTACATTTACGTGATATAAAGCTGTAAATACTCTCGACATACACTTTATTATTTTATATGATAAAAAGAATGCAATGTAAAAAACATCGTATCTAAAGGGAAAAAATTGGAAATTTTAAGTACAATTTTAAAAACAAGATCAATAATAAGGTTTGCAAACGATAAAGTGCTGCATCATGTTTCTTTCTCTCCGTAATTTGTCAATCTGTTGACATATTGATCCCACTCTATCACGTAATCGGACAGCTGGTAATTAGCATGAATACACTAAAATGACCAACAAAGAGCACACAAACAATCGTGGTGACAGCCTTCCCAGTGGTTGATGATAAAAATAAAAACACCATTTATATCGTATTGATTTTCACTTCATAATTTGTACACAATATGTTCTGACAGCAACAGGACTGAGTGATTATGGTAAATAATTCGGATTGTGAGTTAAATGTAGAGCTTTAATTACGTTCTCCTGAAACTTACCTGGGCGGGGAGTATACAGGTAGACTGACAATGTACGTCAGATTGATGAGATAAAGACAATCTGTTAAGCACTACGATTCACAGAAAGCCCGCCACTGAAAAGCTTCCCATTGTACACCTAATTGATTTACACCGATCAATTAGTTTGAAATGTTTCCAGGTATTTTCACGAACATGAGGTATGTTGAACAATAGTAAGATTTTATTACCAGTCTCGTATTGCTGACCATATTAACCCCGTACACACAGGCTGATATATCATCTGTGTTACACTAACACACGGCTCTCCGGATCAATGTTTCCTAGAATTAGCCATCATTTGACCGTTGTATTAAATTATAAAATACATTTACATGACAATAATTAAGTTTAGTAGAGCCACAGAAGACTATTAACATCGCGGTAACTCACCTGTCGCATCTGTACCATCTGGTAATTAACAGGTAAAAACAAATCTACATCACAATGGTCAAGCACTGAATCCGACATATTCAAAATCAAGCTAGTGTATAATTACAAAATAAATCAGCTGCTGACATATTGCATTTACTTGCTGAGAAGGGCCAACAAATTTTGTTATGAAAGGGATCAATTGTGAATAATACACATTACTATATAACTGTATTGCTGCATTTTCAGAGTCAATTTTGGTCACATAGCAGTTAATCGCTTCGCTCCTTAACTTGGACATATTAATTACCCAAACTTGTTTGAACTTGTTTTCATTGTCATAACAACTGTGCTGCAAGACGAGTCAAATGCAAAAAAATTTGTTGTTTGAATATTTTGTAAACAATATAAGAACAGTCTTGTTTGACAATGCTGAAACGCTCTGAAAGAAATATAGCACAACCTTGTTGTAAGGTGTTGGTCAGTTTCGCTGTTTATAATGTCTGAAGAAATATTTTTGGACTCCTTTTTACTGGTACCTGTCCCACTGCACCGCAGTATGTTTGGTTTTGTAAACACAGTAACCTCCCCTTAGTTCAGTTGGTTAGAGCAATACTATAACAATGACGGTAGCTTGAATGTATTCATCTCTTGAAGCCCAGCAATTGCATATATATGGTTATTGGGTGGAGATTACAACCATTTCCAAATTACAATCCAGGTCCCTTTGGGTCAGGGGCAGACCCAAAAACAAATCCTGATAGCATATTCATGTTTGTCTTTTCATGCACAGCGGTTCTATCAGTGGCTATTATGTGAGGATTTTAACCCTTTCCATGTTATGACCCATGATCTACATCCCTTGGGGTAGGGCTGGACCCTGTGGCTTATCCTGGTAGCATATGTGTATTCATCTCCTCATTTCCAGCAAGTATTGTTAGTGGGTGGGAATCTCAACTGTTTCTGTATTATGACCAAAGGAATAAGTCCCAAGGTGTGGGGCCTGACCCAAGGGTTGATCTTGGCAGGATTGGGTTTTACTCTACATGGTAATCAAGCAGATATATGGTTATAGAGTAGGAATCTCAACTATTTCTTATAGATTACCATTTTTTCGGCCTCACTCGGCCCTTAGCCCTCTAGGATGTCAGCTTTCCTGTTGGTGTATTTTTTAAGTCATCATTACTTGAGAGTGCTTCCAACTAGATAAGTTCAATATTCATCTGAAGGTTTCTCCAATCCCCTTGTTTGGACATTTTTTTTTATCATAAAACACCTGAGGACGATACTAGGCAAGCTATCCCCACAATACAAGGTATTACATACATGAATGAACATTAGAATTACATCTCCAACTTATCGTGTTATTTCTTATGTATTGATTTTTTGAAATCTTCAATTTATTGCATAAGATTGTAGATATGACATGTAAGCTGTCCTAATTCTACAGCTTGCAGATTTCTGAGTAAACAATCAGGACAAACGCCTCCGCTGTACCTACCCCACCTCCTGATATCAGCAGGCTGTTTCTCTCCACATACACCAGACTACTCACATACCTGGAATTAATCATCAGATTACACAGTTTAAGATCTAAAGACAACAAAACACTCTCTAGAAAACGGGGAGGCTTAAACAGGTTTTACTCAATATGTTGAACATCACTAATAACATTGCTTCATATCTTAGAAATATACAGCTAGTATCTGATAGGACAAGTTCTCTTTTATTGGACAGACATAAAATCAAATTACTGATTTCTGTAGCAGATAAAATAATATATTAATACAAAAATATTATGACCATGAAAGTCAGATTACTAACCCTTTATGTCCCAGACAGAATCTTTATGTCCCAGACAGAATGTCAGATTACTCACCCTTTATGTCACAGATAGAATGTCAGATTACTCACCCTTTATGTCCCAGACAGAATGTCAGATAACTCACCCTTTATGTCCCAGACAGAATGTCAGATAACTCACCCTTTATGTCCCAGACAGAATGTCAGATTACTCACCCTTTATGTCCCAGACAGAACGTCAGATTACTCACCCTTTATGTCCCAGACAGAATGTCAGATTACTCACCCTTTATGTCCCAGACAGAATGTCAGATTACTCACCCTTTATGTCCCAGACAGAATGTCAGACTACTCACCCTTTATGCCCCAGACAGAATGTCAGACTACTCACCCTTTATGTCCCAGACATAATGTCAGATTACTCACCCTTTATGTCCCAGACATAATGTCAGATTACTCACCCTTTATGCCCCAGACAGAAGGTGTGGATGTTGTAACAGTTAGGATAGTGACTGACCCTGATCTTCTCATCTCTATCACAGGTCACAATGTACTGGTCATCATTGGTCAAGACCTGTCAGTACATACAAATATCAATTGTTATTGTGAAATAGGGAGATTATATATCAAAACTACTACCCAAAATGATTCACCTTCATTTTACCACAAAATTTTGTATTTGTTACTTAGGTAAGACAGAAGAATTCGGGGAAATTTCGAAAGCAGATTATTGGTTATTCTATGGAAGGATTGTGGGTAATGTACCAGGGAATCCTTCTTTTTGCATAACATAATAGTGTTCTTGGTAATGCAGAAAGTTTATGGATAACCTACCACATCCAGCAACATGGAGAGATGTCCAAGCATGAGTTGTGCCCCTTTGTCATCCTCTCCTGAGTTACCCTCTGTGTATCCATCCTTAACATTGTACCTGTACACATCCCCAGTTTTGTCTGCAACAAGAAGTTGGAGGTCATCCTGAGTAAAGGTCACTGAGGTACAACGACGAGGCAGCTCTCTATAAAGATAAGAAAATACAAATCATTAACAATATGATTTGCATTCCGTCATTTAATAACTAATTTTAATTTTTCTTCTTCCATGCTTGCAATGATCCAATGGTCTGGATTGAAAGTGTATTCCTTAACAAATTTTGTGGTGGGGGTTTGGGTGGGAGGTGGGGGTTGGGGAGTTGCCAGGTGACTGCAATCAATATTTCCCAAATCTTATTTCACATGAACATGTTACCATGACAAAAGCTGTACAACATATTTATGAACCTGTCCAATGTTACTACCAGCACTCCTAAACATGCCTTGGAAAGACTTGTCTACCTCAGCTGACTGGAGCTGGGTATAAAGTTCTACATCTACCTACCATTACAATGTACTAGGGCCATAGACAGGTTGACCCTTGCATGACCTCAGCATTACCTAAAAGTGCTGGTCTGGCACTAAATCCTCATCAATAATAGATTTCAGACGAACTGTTACACATCCTTCCTACAGGAACATTGTCAGGCAAGCGTATCTAGTTATCATGCAGATTCCATTTCAAAATTTTCTTACAACAACAAAAAAAACCAAGAGGTCAATAGGGCCTGCATTGCTCACCTGGTGTTATATTTCCTGGATGGCTCATTAGAAAAGTTGTTTGAAAATGTTTACACATTTGATCTTTGCGACACTGAATGTGGGTCAGGAATACCCATTAAGGAAAACATGAAGTTTTGTTCCTTCGATATTAAATGTACGGTAGGATATTAATTGGAACAATAGAAAAGAATTATTTGGGCTTATGATTCGATCATGAGGTGATTGTCATGGAAACTACAGAGTGGTGACAAGTTTTAGAAACATAATATATTTATCAGTGATAACATTCCTATTACCATTACCATGCTGAGAAAAAATTACAGAGTGAAAAACTTCCTCAAACAGTATCGCAACTATAAAACGTACAACAAGATGTTACAAAAGCATGAGTAAAAAATAGCTTTTAGATTGAAGTCAAGATTGCAACTTAACACATTGATGTCTAATGATGCATTTGGACTGCTCCATATCAAAGACTATCATAGTCCATTGTCAAAATACAGGGGTGATTGAGTTAAACAATGCATTCTAGTGATACGTACATCAGTTAGAGGGGTAAGCTGGGAATAGATGGCTAGTAGGAGATGTCACAGAGATGTTTGATTATCTAGTAACAGAGAGAGGGTATTTAAAGCCTTGTCACGACCCTGACCAATGTCAACCCAGACAAGCAAGTCTGGCATACTCAGATATAGAGAATACAAACTCTTCATTAGTGTCACGGTCCTACAGTACCTATACCGTCAGTGCTGTGGTACATGTATGATTATAATCAGCGTCTAATCACCGAAGCTAGCTAGTACTGTAGTTCCAGGCATCTTATCTTTAAAACAGGACTTGTTCGTTTGTACTTGTACAAAGTGATGTAGGATAGCGGGTCCCTACACTCCACTTCAGACAGCTTAATGTTCCTACTGATGTCTTTATAGATACAGCAAGTGCCGAGTCTTGTTGTACATATTACTTGAAAACAGACCCCCGAAAAAATTGTGTACAACTTTGTTTGGAAAAAAAGTATCAAACATTCTCATCACTCTGACAGGAATAACAAATGTATAAACTCCCTGCAAGCAGATTGAAGCTTTAATAATCATTTACTGTATATGATATTAGTCATATCTCATGAAAATATCGCAAAATTCATGTTGTCGTAAAATATTCCATGACCAAGACAATCATTTAATTCAGTAAAATAAACAAATTTTGAATAAGATAACACATCTGAAACTATTTTTTTATGTCCTATACATATTAATTTTGAACAAAATATGTGGGGGAACATCTAGGTTACTGAAACCTGCTCAAGTTGTTAATGAACATATGCATAACTGTAAGTCTTAAATAAAATGAAAAATTTTAAACTTAACCTAAATATGGCAAAATAAAATTAAGAAGAAAGCAATATTAAACAAACATTAATATATGAATGATGACTAAGTTTAAAGGTGAGTCTAGTTGTTGTGTGACACTACCAGACCTAACTGTGATAATTAAGTGTATGTACACTACTGGGTTTCACTGATCACCACTCTTCAATACACACTGTACCTGTACAGCAGGCTAATCAAACCCACTTAATTAAAACTCATTGCATTAATTACTGTTTAATTTTTCAAAATTGCCACCTTCCTCGTAGAAATAATGTCGCTATTATATATCAAAAGTTGGAGTTATTTAATGAAATGTACAGGCTTTTCATTACACGTATAATTATGTATATCACTTTCGTTAATTAACACTAAGAAATAAGCGTGTACTTTTATCCTTTGTAACGACCTTGACCTTTGAGTTAGGTGTACCATGTGATGAATGGTTTCCATAGTAACTATTCCTAAAATGGTACAAAAGAAACGGCACAAAACTCTATTGGAACTTAAAATTAATTACACTACTCTGTGAATTGAATATTTCTTTCGAGTAAAAAACTTAAACTTCAGCATTTATTTATTTATCAGGCTATCTGACTGGAGAGTAAGTGATGGGAGTTTGCCTTTCCTCTCTCATCACATGCTATGTTCTTTCTATGGAAATGGAAGGGAAAAAACCGTGAGTAATAGAGCGAGGAATTAGCGAGGATGTCATCTGACTGCTGGTAGATTACCCGACATCTTTCATTCTGTTGTTTTTACCGACACACACTTCCTGATGAGAAATTGGCGCACAAAAGGTATTTGTATTTAATGATCGAAAATCAACATCCTCCCAGAGGCGCAGAGAAATCCATTATCAGTGATTACACATCGTGAGGGACAGATCCCATCATCTAGATCTCTACAATGTTTTATGTACGTCAAACATCTCTACGACCAGGCTACATTTCTGTTTACACTCACACTGAATCTCGTAGAATGATAAATTTATTGTGTTACCTTCGCAGTCTTTTAGAATTCATGAGATTTATTTTGTTAGTTTGCTGTTCCTCTTTACAAGCTGAAAGAAAATCCTAGCACAGCAAGCTAGTTCACAGTTATGAGATGAAGTTCATTAACCTTGTTATCAAAATACATTTGAAAACTTTCGCAAGTAACAAATCACAAAAACACGCCAACAACCAGCATCAATTTACCCACGATGCCATGCCATGCTAATCTTGTAACCGCAACCATGAAAGCAATTATTTTAAAACTTCAGAAATGGTAACTTCAAATTTCAATTTAGAAAACCAACTTTTTCAGGTAATATCATTTAAAAAGAGGTACTCCACAGGAGCTAAGGTATCCAGTAAAATATCTGGTATTTGATGACATCACCCTAACAACAAATCTGTGTTAATTACCATGGTAGTTGAAATGTTTGTTAAGGGGGTTGCCATGGATACCACATAGAGGCAACTGTGGTTTATGTTGCTGTTGTATACCAACCTAGGAAACATGATGCCCTCAGTATACCAAACTTTTATCTGAACCCTTGTTAACGACACCCTCTATAAACAAGACATTTGTATGAACCCTTGTTAATGTGACACCTTCAGGAAATCAACATTTTATTTGTGTCCTTGTTCACGACATGCTCACCGAACGAACGTTAATTTATATGAATATGATGAATACAATACAAATTTATAAATTAATGATTAAATACTGAACAACCAGCAAATAGTATTACATACATTTATAATATCTCATTTATGTTAAAATTGTATTGCTGACATGGGCATATTCTAATAAATTTCGAATAAATAAATGGACCATTCTAAATAATATGACACTCTCAGTACAACAAATATTTAACTGAAAGTTCTTAATATGACACCTTCAGTAAACCAAATATTGATTGTAATTATTTTAGCATGACTCCCTAAGTAAACCAAATATTTATGGATTTTTTTTTAGTATGATGCCCTCTATACACCAGACATTAACCCCCATCCAAACCCCATCACACACATAAACAACACATCTCAAAAAATAAATAAACCACACTTCAAAAAAACCTAAAGCTGATGGCAAAAAAACTATCATCCACAAATGAATTGGAAACTTTCGCTATTTTAAGAATACACATTTTTTATAAGTATGCATTGAAGCAAACTTTGCAAGTTATGAATACTGTAGCAGTGACGGAGAAGCTGTTTCCATGGTATCAGCATCGCCGTCATCAATGATGCAGAAGATGAACTTTAGAAAGATGTTTGTGGCACTGGTTTAAACACCTGAGTGTTAATCTACGCCTGGTCAATTATTGACAGGTACGACACCTAGTGGAGATTTACCTCGGAGAGACAAACACAAGATAACACGGGGCCAAACACCTCCCGTCCCATGATAACGGCTCCTTGTTTTATAATGGCTCAACAATGTACTTTTTTACCGGATTCTAATTTACGTCCCTGAATAATAAACTACTGGATTAATTCCGCCCTTTCTAAGTACAATAACTTCTTTACATAACTGCGCTAGGCTCTGAATGATAATCATGTTGACTGATGTACATACTCAACCAACAGTACACTTGTACAGTGAGGAACCTGTCTACAGGGGCCACCTGTCTAACATGCACTGTCTGAACAGGTGACCATCCCTCAAATATCCCATAGCAGCTAAAACACTAGAGAATTCGGCTGTAGTATTTTGTATATACAGTAGCCTCCCTGTCAGCTAAAACACTAGAGAATTCGGCTGTAGTATTTTGTATATACAGTAGCCTCCCTGTCAGTTTCATTTGTGGTATAAGTGCAGTGTGTCTGGGCCTAAGTAATATTGCCTGACCAGGTAGCTTAGTCAGTTAGAGCGACATCATAAAGATGGGGGGTCCAGGGTTCGAATCCTGGCCTGGCTCTCTTGCATTTATTACATTCAGAACACTGTTATTAATTTATTCATTTTTTGCTTTTTTAAATGTTTTATTAATGTTCCACAATGTTTGGCTTTCTCTTTAGAAATGATTTATCAAAGCTACGGTCATATCGATTAAAAAGATAACGATGCATAATTCCATTTTTTGACAGCGGTAAGGTGATCTTTACCATATCAAGAAATCTTTTCATATTGGTCACCTGTCTAACTTGACCATCTGCCCACAGTGAGCTGGACCTATAAAACCATTCCTTACATGTCAAGAAAGCTATTTATTGTTACCACCTGTCTAAAGTGACCATCTTTGTACAATTATTACCTGTCTATAGAGGTCACCATCAAACAAGAACTATCTGTCTATAGAAATCACCTACCTGTAATGACCACCTAGCTTCATTGATCTGATCTATAGAATGGGCGTATATAAATAAGTATCAACTACCTGTTTGGAATGGCAATCTACCTACTTATTTGGGTTTCAAAACATTTTAAGTCTTACAGGTATTAGCTATACATACCAGATTAAAATTCTTGTTTTCAAAGCTTTTTGTAGAAATATGTAATTTTCTAAAAATATATATTTGTTAGGAAACCAGAATCAAATTAGTTTTGAAGTTAGACCTAAATCATCTTACACTGTCTCATCCACAGCTCTGTGAGAATGGGTCTATTATCTGGTGAACACTGCATGAAACATCAATAAAGTGTTTAGCTGGTATCTGCAGTTACCTCCCTTGGTATGTGGAGCTAGCATTAGGTCTTGTGTGTCCATATATTTTCTTTTAAAAGTAGGAATTACAGATAAAGAAGAAACTAACTGGATTCTAATACAAACACCTACTTCTTGAACAGATACTCCAGGACATAATAAATATTTTTCTTTTAAAAAACTTGGAATGGCTGGGTATTTTATGGGTACCTGAACAGTTCTAGTGAACTTTGGTCTATCAAATATCATAATTTTCCATAAATCCTCCCTATATTTTCTATTTGCTTAAGTATACTTTGTACATTTAACCATCTTTATATGATTTAGATTTTTTTAGGATACTGAACCCAAAACTAAATAAAAACAGAACCATCTAAAACTATTTCCACAACATTGACCGATATTAGTTCTATTTCTGAGAAATGTTCAGATCATAAACACGAGTTCAGTTTACAACAGATCCTTTATTTATAACCCTACCAACTTCAGTTGGCATTCATATCAGCTATGATGCACCTGTTATATATCCATCATTAAAGCATAGTCCCCTCTGGGTGCCCAATGCTGATTCTCTATTGGTGTTCACTGACCCATTTAACTTATTGGACAGTAAAAGGTGAACCTATTGTCACTCTCATGCAAAGCTCGTGCATGATTTTGGAGTCTTTGAAGTGAACATGTGTTCATACATCACAATGTTCTCTGACACTGAGGAGTTTATTTTTATAACTCAGTCA